>LPNX011232733.1:242246-299657 GCA_001517045.1 Pseudotsuga menziesii
GGGAGAAAACTCAAGATCCTCAGATTTGACAATGGTGGTGAGTATGTGAAGTCTGAGTTTATTTAGTATTGTAAAGATGCAAGTATTCATATTAAACATTCGATCCCTTACACACCACAACAAAATGGTGTTGCTGAGAGAAAGAACAGGTCACTGAAGGAGATGGCAACCTGCATGATGGAGGCTAAGACTTTGCCACCAAAGTTTTGGGCCGAGGCTATAAAATGTGCATCCTACATATAGAATAGGGTGCCTCATAAGCATATTTATGGTATGACTCCTTTCGAATCTTGGAGTGGGCACAAGCTAGATGTGACCCATTTCATGATTTTTGGCTCAAAGGCTTGGGCTAGAATTCCAACTGAAAAGAGAAAGGCTTTGCAGCCCCAAAGCCAAGAGTGCCTATTTGTTGGGTATTATGAAGATTCAAAAGGGTACAAGCTGATCAACTTGAGCGCTAACAAATATTTCATTGAAATAAGTGTTCAGTTCCAAGAAGAGCCTTTAGCAGCAGTTGAAGTTGGAGAGTCCTCTTCACCACCAGAACCATTGATTATAAGTGAAGAGACTAATGAGTTTGCTGATTCTGATATGTCTAATAATGATGATTTAATTGAAGATCCTAACATTCCTACAAGAACAAAATGGGAAGCAAATACCATTCATGCAGTTGGGGAACTAGCCGAAAATCCTAATGACACTAGGAGGACTAGGTCTCAATTTGAGAGTGCCCTTTGTGTGAAAGATCCCCTATTTGTGGAGAAGTGCTATATGATGGTTGAATCAAACCCACAGACATATGAAGATGCAGCACATGATCCAATATGGAAAACAACCATGAAAGAAGAATTCAGCTCGCTCCAGAAGAACAACACTTGGGAACTGGTTGATCTTACTTGAGGGAGGAAGCTAGTTCAATGTAAGTGGGTTTTCAAGACTAAGTTTTCTGTTGATGGTTCAGATTTGAAATATAAGGCAATATTGGTAGCCAAGGGCTACTCACAAGTACATGGTATTGACTACAATGAAACCTTTTCACTAGTGGCAAAGTTGGACTCCATAAGGCGAGCTTTAGCCATTGCAGCTTCGAAGTAGTGGTAGGTACATCACATGGATGTGAAGTGTGCTTTCCTAAATGGAGATCTCACTAAGGAGATTTACATGTAGCAACTTGAAGGGTTTGTTTCTAATCCATCTTTAGTGTGCAGGTTAAAGAAATCATTGTATGGGCTCAAGCAATCCCCCAGGGCTTTGTATGCCAAGATTGATGGCTTTTTGCTATCATTGAGTTTTGTTAGATGCAAGTCTGATCCTAATGTATATTTGAAGCTGATTCATGGTTCTTTGATGATTATTTTATTGTATGTGGATGACCTTCTGATTACAGGAAGTTCAAAGAAAGAGATTGCCTCCTTGAAGGATGCAATGAACCATGCATTTTCTATGGCAGATTTGGGATTGTTGAGCCAATTCTTGGGTCTCGAAATTGCTCAATCCCAACATGGAATCAAAGTACATCAGTCCAAGTATGCCTTAGATTTTCTAAACAAGTTCAACATGAAATATTGCAAGCCAAGAAAGACTCCCTTCCTTTCTGGAGTTAAGCTTGAAAAAGCAGGTTCTTCTCCTATGGTAAATAATACACTGTATAGGCAGTTGATTGGGTGTTTTCTTTATCTTACACATACTCAACCTAAATTATATTATGCAGTTAGTGTGGCTTCGAGATACATGGATCAGCCTCATGAGATACACTAGAGGGCAACCAATTTAAGGATCCTAAACTTTGTTCAAGGAACAAGAACTCATGGGATCTTCTACAAAGCAAAATCTGATCTTGATTTGATTAGGTTTATTGACACTGATTGGGCAGGTGACAACACAGATCAAAAGTCTACATTAGGATATGTGTACATGCTTGCAGAAGGGCCAATTAGTTGGTCAAGCAAGAAGCAGAGTTCCATAGCACTCTCATCTACAGAAGTAGAGTATAGAGGAGTTGTAAATGCATCAACTCAATGTCTATGGTTGCAAGGAATACTTGGAGAATGTGGGTTCGAATCAGAGTTTTCAACTATTATCTACTGTGATAATTAGAGCACCATTCAAATATGCAATGATCCAATTCAGAGACAGCGAACCAAGTACATTGAGTTCCATATGCACTACATCAAATAGCTTGTGCATGATGGTACCATTCATCTACTCTTCTGTGCATCTTCAGAACAAGTAGCAGACATCTTCACCAAAGTTTTTTGTGAGAAGACTTTCAGCAATCTCAAATCACTGCTGGGGATTGCTGATCATGCTGTGAAGCATGATTGATGACAAGATTTCCAAATTTTGTTTTCCTGTGCATGTTTAAGGGAGGATTTTCCCACTGGGTTTTTGCCTCTTTCCTTGGTTTTATGGACAAGCAGTATGTAAAGGGTGACTAAGCCTTGTTGCTAGGCCCTATAGTTTTCTGATATTTACTCATAAAGTCAGGCTTAAGTGGGGGTGTTAGAATAATCAACCCATAGTTACCTACCTTAGACATTAATTTAATCATTTTTTGTCTTCTTACCTAGTTTCCTAGATTCCACTCTATGCTAGTCGCCTTCTACATGTCCTAGAAGTCAACACATGCTAAAACTAAGTCATGGAGCACTTGGGAAATATCTTGGAAACCCATTTTAGCATGTATGCTTTATTCCAGATTCTCCAAAGTGCATATCTGCTTTTTCTGTAAAGCTTCCTCTCAAATCATCATGAAAAAATCTATCTTCTTCTACACCAAAAACTAGCTCTAGAAATCCATAGGAAGCTTGGAGATTCGATCTCTGGGATGGATGATGATTTTTCTGATCTTCAAATTCGACTTGATCAGATACATGACCTGAAATTAAAATCAATGACAATGGATGAATGCCATTATTCTCTCATAGAAAGTTGGGGCACATCTCCCATGCTTGACTAGGGGCACATCTCCCAATTCTCAAATGCACAAATGCATTCATAAAATTTCTCAAACTAGCAAAATATGTGAAAGGGAGTTGGAATACTTCTTTTATAGAAATAATGTTGACCTGTTGAGCAAGTTACTTGTCTTGGTGACCTGTGAGAATAGGTCACCCATGAGTGGACATATTTTCCTTGTTTTGCTTTGCTTTGGATTTCCTTCTTTTTCCTCTTTTTCTGACTTTCCTTCTTTTCTGAACTTTCCTGCTTTTCATACTTTCATACTTTTCCTGTTTTATCTTGCTTTCTGGATTTATGTTGCTTTTCCTGAAATATTCATATTTTCTCATTTTTGCATGATTTTTGGACTCACTTGACTTCTACTCCAATTAATTCCTCCACCCTTATCCACTAATTTGAATTGGTGGGCCAATTTCTCCATTTATTCAGCATAACAAATAAAAATATTAATTGCACCAATAATATTAAATGCTCCATAATGATTTATCCCAAGTGGGTAGCAATTATGGATAAATTTAAATGCACATTCCAAATTAATTAATTGCCTCTTCTTTACGCCTTATTAATTATTTAATTCAATCTGTCACTAGGATCCATGGGGTTCGATCTGCTTCATGGTGCTATCAAAATGGGAACGTGACATAAGAGTTGCACATACTTCAACAGACTGAGTGGGTTCCTACCCCTAGGATCAAGTATGATTAAATAAGCTTACATGAATACGAGAAGAACTCAACAGGAAATTCTCAGAACGCCCCAAAGCACTAACTTGGCAGGTGGAAGAGGTCGTGGTTGTAGCCTAGGCCTAGGAAGGAAGACATTTGTTGATGAATTAATTGTCAGGGTTGATTCTTCTATTGGAGCTCTATATCAAGGATTGTCATATGTAAGAAGAAGCCTTGTTCCTCCTAGGATGGAGACATCAATGTCAACTGTGGAGAGATCGACAGGAGCTGCGACTCCACCTGGTGGCCCTCTGGAACAGACTCCAGAGGACAGGGAAAGTTCATTGGGGGTGGGTGGACCAGAGGAGGTATATCGAATCAACGGGGAGGAACTTACCAAAGAAGAGTGGTTGCAGTTTTGACAGAAGTTTGAAGATCATAAGAATCGAGAAAATTGAGAGGAAGAGGTGATCATGAATAATGAACATCATCATGACGATTGTGAAGAAGTATTAGGGGACAATGATAATGATAATGGTGACCTTCAACATGAGGAGACAATTTCCACACTTCAATTCCCTATTCGACAAACAACTGGACATGCCCCTATGAAAAATATTTCACCTTCAGTATTACCACACTTTGATGGGAAGTCTACAGAGGATCCAGATGAATTCCTCTTCGAATTTGGCATTCTTTGTTGAAGTTATGTCTATACCTCTAGTGATCAGATATTGAAATTATTTCCTACCACCTTGAAAGATAATTCCTTACGATGGTTTATGGGTGTGGGTGGCGAAACTGTTGCAACGTGGGATTAGATGAAATAGGTATTTCTTGCGAAGTACCGAGAATATTGCAGAATGGAGGATAAGAGAGAAGAAGTATTTAAGATGGTGCAGAAAGATGATGAAATTTTGGAGGATTTTGTGGAGAGGCTTCTATATAATGTGCAAAGATGAGGCCATACCACTATTGTAAGGGATGTCCTCAAGATCATTTTGTTGGTGGAATAGGAGAATACTTCCTGGACATGCTTAATCTCTTAGGGAAGGGAGATATCTCTAATGAACCTTTTGATCATATTGTAGACCTATGGTGATTATACTATATAGGGTCTTCCATAATCAATACACGAGACCGAGACATCTTCTCACGAGCACATAAGTCAGCTAGTGGAGGGGCTATTCGGGCAGAGATAGGCAAACTTCTCAAGAATTTTAAAACTAACATGATGAGTTCCATTTCTTAGCAGCTGGATGTCATGAGATCAAAACGGAAGCAAGTGGCCAAAGATATGGTACTTGGGGTATTCTGCCCTAAGTACAGGAAAAAACACCCATTGAGAGAGTGCCCGCTTAATAAGGTAGAGGTACACGGTCTGTGAAAACTGGAACACGACATTAAGGATTTACCTTCACTGCCGAAGGCTAAAGTAGTATTTCAAGCATCCACTATAGACACATAGTAGGCCTATTTCATTTTGCAGAAGAAGCTGTGGAAACCTCAGATTCCAGGTATAAACTCAGAACCTACACCTTTCAATTCCTAGAATAATGTTAATAATCAATTTCCTCCACAATACTCATATCCTAATACACAGTGGCACTAACCTTCACAACCTGTAATCCAATAGTCGACCCCTTGGACTTCATGGAAACCACATCCAAACCAACAAGTCCCTTGGTCTTCGGGATGGAGAAATCCTTATCCAAGAAACCAATTTCCTCATAACCAGGCACCATATCCATAGTATCAGCATCCATAGATGCAAATCTCCAATAATACTACACCAATGGGTGCACCACTCCATCCTCAACTGCTTGCTCAATCTAATCCCAATCCTAATAATAAGGCAATGCAACAATGCAAGATTTCCAGTATGCCAGCTTATTCCATTTCCCCTCTCTATTGCAATGATTTACATTTACGATCGGGGAGGGTAGTGAAACCAATCGTCATTGAGGATGTTCCATCCTCTATGACCGAAGAAGTGACAAATCCACGATTGGAAAACTCATTCAGTTCAACAATCCCCATCATTAAGGATGCTAAAACACCAGCTGAAACACCGATTGAAATAGATGGTGAAACGTTAGTTGGGGCACTTCCAGAGACACGTATGAAGATGTGACCTACCTAGTTTTTGAGAGAACCACCGTATCCTGAATGATTAGCCTTGGAGAAGGCAGTGGAACAACCTAGTTTCAATCTTTTAGGAGAATTGAAAAATATTTATGTGAAGATTCAACTGTTACATGCCCTAGGCGATGTATATATCTACGCCACGAGCATTAGAGATATAATTGTAAAAAAACTAGGAAGGAATCCCAAGGATCCTCCTACAGTGCATGTAGTGGGTAAGTCATTTGAACTCATGATGGGGAAGGCTCCACTAGCTAAATACGATGACCTAGGTAACCCCATTGTTACGGTGTATATTGGGCAGATTCAAATCCCTAACGTTTTGGTTGATTTAGGTGCTTCAATAAACGTTATGACCATTGAGAGTGTAAATAAATTGGGACTCTCCGATCTCAGGCCTACCCCAACCATATTATAAATAGATGACAAATCCACTATCAAACTGGAAGGAATCCTGGACGACCTAGTAGTCTCCATTGACTCGTGGGAGTACCCTACAGACTTTGTTGTTTTCCAACCCAAGTCACAGCTGGGAAGACACCCATTAATCTTGGGAAGGCCATGGATAGCTACATCAGATGTATATATTAGTTGTAGATCAGGGCCCATGACATTTTCTAATGGAATTTCTATAAAAACCAGACCTTATATCCTCCAACCAAACCTAGCTCAGACGCTGAAATTCCATTATGGATGGATTTGGAGGAAGATGAAGATATTTAGCCATTATTAACAATCGAGAGAGCCTTGAATTTTAAAACAGAAGATGAAGATGAAACCATCTGTAATTTTATTAGTGAGCTTATGTCTGTCATTAGACAAGCATATCAGATCCTGAACAACACATTAAAAGAATAAGAATAGGAAGAACTTACAGAATAAATCTTAGTTAGTAACTATTTATTCTAAAGTTTGCCAACTAGGCTACAAGGTAGCAGTGTTCAGGCACCTCGGAAATCAAGGATTGTTTTTGTTGTTTTATGGATAACAATATAAAAGTAAAGAATGTAAAGACAGGTATAGAGACATAAAAATATGAAAACATGAGATAATACATGCATAAGGACAAGATTTTACAAAAGGAATGACAATACAACTTTTCAGGATCCAGGAGATAGGTTTCAAAGTGTTGATGTAATTGTAACTTCAGAATGTATTCACTTGTATTTCTTATCTAATGTAACCCGATGTTTATTCCAGGATGTTATCATGTTATGTCATACCCCGATGTTCCGATCGGGAGAATAAAAAATGTAAACAAGTCATGTCAAGTCATTGTGGGTAACCCTACGATTGTCTAAGGGTCAAAGTCCTCGCAGTTCCAGGGCACTAGGGTTATTAGACTCTCCAAGTAGAGGTCAGACCTAGTAGGGTTTTAGTCATGTAGGGATTAGTATAAATAGAGAGCTGGACTCTCTATTTAGTACACATCACTCACACACTCAAGTGTAGCGCATAGTTGAGGAAGGAGAAGACACTAGGGCTAGACAAGAAGAAGTTTACTGCTGTCGGGAGTGCATCTTACTATTCTGGGGTTTTACCTTTTGTGTTGATTCTATCGCTGAGGAAGTTGTGCGGTTTTCTCCATTTATGGTTTCCTCGATGAAAAACACTGTGTTTGTTGTCTCTTGTGTTTGATTGCTGTACTTGTTATTCTCTCAGTTAAAGATCCTAACATAATGCTAGCTTGAATGTTGAAAAACTAACACAAAGCATATAAACACAAAGAATAAAGATACAATTCATTCAATGCATCATATGTAAAAATATAGGTGCTCAAAATAACATTTCAAACATCATTTAAGCATAAATATCCACTTGCCAACACAAACATCTATATAAACAAAAATGCAGACAAGGGTTCAAACAAAACCACAGAATATCAACACAATATAAAGTTTAAAACCTATCTCCAAATAGATAATAACTCATTCATAAAGTAAAGAAGTTCTTACACAGATAAAGTATTGCAGAACTGTACAAGCTCCCAGCATATTCGACCCTCACGTGTCTCCCTTTGTTCAACCAAAATATTACAATATATAGGAAAAATGTAAGATCAAAAGTTTGTTTGTAGATGCACCTTTTAAGGTTTTAACTTCCAAAAATAGAAAAAGTATCTAACTGAAAATATTTAATCTAGGTAAGTAAGACAAGTGTCAAATCTACAGTAAACTAGAGATCATATCAAAGTCTTCTTGCTGCCTCAGCTAGTGTAGCTAATCCATCCAACACATGTGATTTTCTTTGCAATATGTTGAGTTCCTTCTACATATGACTCAGCCTCTTTTTGAGCTCCTCTTTATCTTTCACAAGCTGGACACTTTGCTCTTGCACCACTTTCCTTCTCTTTACTTCCTCCTCTGCTACCTGTATTAACTCTGAGTAGTTTTTATTCACTTCATGTAGGTCTTGCTTTAACATCCTGTTGGTTTTCATTAGACCATCATTAATCTGATTCATATGTTTATTTTGAATTCTGAAATGATCGATTTCTCTTCTTTGTTTATCTTGTTCAAATTATTTCATATTGTTCAAATTATTTCATATCATCCTCTGAACCTTCATTTGCAATATGTTCCTCATTAAAATCTGTAACAATTTCCTCATTGAATTCTGTTTGCCTTTTTGATGATTCACTAATTTCTACTTCAGAAAATAATGATGTTGTATTTCCTTCCATATCTTCATCATTAAAATTGTACAGACAATTCTTGGGAACTAGATCTAGAACCTTTCTCAAACTTTGATCAATATTATTTAGAACTGGATTTAATGTTGATTCTAACTTTGATTTTTTACCGTCTTCATCATCACTTGAGGAATCCGACACACTTATAATTTGACCTTTCTTAATCTTAGGATCTAACATTGCTTTCATAATCAATCTCAGCTTATTTACAGGTCGTGTATTTGGCCTGAAATATACTTTGAGTGGATTAGTTGAACATTCTGTAGGTTTTGAGGGTTTGCTAAGAGAAAAATCAGAATCTGATCCTTTCTTAACTAATTCCATTTCATCAACAAGATTCATGACTAAACTGCAATTTTTTAACTCCTTAGGCTTCTTTTGTTCAACTTTTACATGTGTCTGAATGTTTATTTCCTTTTCAGGAACTTCATCTCTATGGTGGTCTTCAGCTTCATTCTCAAACAAGGGTTATGCCTCTGTACTAACATGAATCTTCATGGTCGTTTTCCTAGAAGGGCTTTGTTTTCTTTTACCCTCTTTCCCTTCCTTAAAATTAATTTTGAAACCCGAACAGAATAAAAAATGAGACCAAGATCTTTCATTTTTCTCTAACTCTTGAGCAATTAACAGTTTGACTATGACATGGTGAAAGATACTATTGCTAGAGGATTGGGGTGATTACGAACCCTAATGGCCATTTTACCCAAAGTTTTCAACAAGTAATAAGGTAGGTTTAATTTCTTTGTATCTGATATATGCTACAGAAAACGCATATGGTAGCGATAGATGGTTTCAAACCTTCCTTCACACATCACATATCTTTGTATGGTGTGCAATAGTTTCTTCCGTCACTGCAAACTCAAGACCACCAATCTTCACTATCGATCCATTAAATATTTGGAAAAAATATCTTGTAACCCCTATGTGATACTCCCTGATTCTTTCAAACATAATGTACCAGCCAACTTCTTTCATTTTTTCAAAAGCTAATGGGATTTTCTCCATCCATTCAACATTATGGGGTTTGATCCTGAGCATGTGACCACTAGGACATGGTTTCTTATCCAACTCCATGGACAAATCCAAAACCATAGATGCAGCACTTGAAACAAAACCATGAGAAGAAAGCATAAAAAACCCTTCTTGCAGATCAAACACAATATCATCCCGAATTGATAGAGTACAAGATATTAGGTTCCAAATGATTTTAAAATGTGGAGTAGTACAAGTGTTCTTCCCAGTATGACTCAAAGACAACTGTCGGCTCTCTAACAGGAACAAACTTCAAAATCTGATCACTTCATGATTGTACCCTGCACAAAACCTAACTTCGACAAGCTGGCAGCATGCATGCATTTGAATAATGAAATGAGCTGCCAGCTTATGTTAAACATAGGCTATACATTATTAAACCCTAACTTTGTATATATTATGAAAATACTTTAAGTATAGGAGCTTAAGTTTTAAAGCTTAAAATAGTTGTAAATGCACAAGATATTTAAAAATGAAATCAAAGCAGTCCAAACTTGTGGAAAATGAGAAAATCAATCAAAGGATAAAAAGTATAAGGTAAACAATAGGCCTAGGGAAGATAGCTAATAGACCTAGGACAAACAGTAACACTGAAATAATACTAGTAATTGATAACTCAAAGAGTGTTCCAGTAGAAATCGAACTAGGGAAAACATTGAACATTAATCCTAATCTCAAAAATGATGAACTAGAACATCTCATTACACTGGTGAAACGACATAAGGGGGCCTTTTCTTGGGAATATACAGACATGAGGGGTATCCCCTCAGGACTCTGTACTCACCATATTTATATTAAGAATGATTCAAAGCCTGCATGCCAACCTCAACGCAAAATGAACCCGAATTTGAGAGACATTGTGAAGGAGGAAATCCAGAAACTTTTAGAGGCAGGTTTTATCTACCCCATTTCAAACAGTGAGTGGGTTTCCTCACTAGTGATTGTACCTAATAAAAATGGGAAATGGTGAGTCTGTGTAGATTACAGAGAAATGAATAAAGCAACACAGAAAGACCACTTCCCTTTGCCTTTTATCGATCAAGTTTTAGATACCCTGTCTGGAAAATAGTTCTTTTCTTTCCTGGGTGGTTTTAGTGGATATAACCAGATCCAGATTGCCCCTGAAGACCAAGACAAAACCAACTTCAATTGTCCTTGGGGAACCTTTGCATATAGGGTTCTTCCTTTTGGGTTGTGTAATGAAACAACTAGATTTCAACGGGTTGTAATCAGGATTTTCTTTGAGATGGTAAATGATTGAGTGGAATTTTTTATGGATGATTTCACTCCATATGGTAATAGTTTTGATGAAGCTCTAAGGAACTTGGAAAAATTTATGAAACGCTATGAATAGACCCACCTATCCCTGAGCACTGAAAAGTGTCATATGATGATGAGCGAAGGTGTAGTTCTGGAGCATTTTATCTGTGCTGCAGGAATTCTGGTAGATCTGGACAAGATTAAGGTAATTTCAAATATCCCTATCCCTGGGTCATAGAAAGAGGTAAGAAGTTTTCTTGGTCATGCTGGCTATTATAGGCAATTTATAGAATTTTTTCCCAAATTAACATCCCCTTTATTTACTTTACTGATGAAATATGTACAATTTGTTTGGACAGAAGCATGCCAGGTAGCATTTGCTGAACTTAAGGAAATGTTATCTACAACACCTATCTTGAGAGGGCCCAATTGGGCCCTTCCTTTTCACATCTCTTTTAATGCTTCAGATACATCCATTGGAGCAGTTTTAGGATAGCAGGAAGGTCACAACCCGTATGCTATCTACTATGTCAGTAAGAATCTAGTTGCTGTTGAATTGAACTATATGGTAACATAAAAAGAGTTCCTTTCGATCATTTATGCCATTAATAAATTTAGGCATTATATTACTAGATATTCTACTTTTGTAAATACTAACCACTCAACTATTAGATATTTAATGAATAAACCTATTACTAATGATAGAGTGACTAGGTGGTTGCTGTTACTTCAGGAATTTGATATAACCATTGTTGAAAGACCAAGGAAGGAGAACGTGGTTGCATATTTGATTTCTTGACTGACAAATAACGATGATGATTCACCAGTCGAAGACTCCTTTCTCGATGAAAATTTGTTCGCAGTCTCAACTTATTCCCCATGGTGCGGCTGACATTGCTAATTACTTGGCTGCAGGTAGACTTCCAACGCACTTATCCAAACGAGAATAGAGAAGGATCATACAGTAGAGTGTGAGATAATACTGGATAGGAGGCCACCTCTTCTACATAGGGCCTAGTTTGGAAATTAGGTGTTGTGTGAGGGAGGATGAGATCCACAACATTTTGAAGGCCTGTCATGATGAGTCCTTTGGGAGAATTTTGCTCATAAAAGAACTGGCCATAATCATTAAGGATGGGGTACTTTTGGCCAACTTTGTTTCAGAATGCAAAGAAGTATGATCAAGCCTGTGACAACTGCCAAAGAATGGGCCAGTCGAACAAACTGGATGAAATGCCACATCAACCACAGTTAGTGGTCGAACCCTATGATAGATGGGCTCTGGAATTTGTAGGACCTATCAACCCTCCTTCAAGACAGAAGGTTTATATCTCGGTTTTCACTGATTATATGACTAAGTGGGTGGAAGATGTGGCTTTGGTAAAAGCCAATGATCAAGCTATAATAGATTTTTTATATGTATATATTTTCACTCGCTTTGGAGTACCCAGAGAGATTGTAACAGATGGGGGACCGTAGTTTGTGTCCATAAAATGGAGGCCTTATTTCAGAAGTACAATATTCAACGTTGAGTAACCTCACCATATCATCCACAAGCCAATGGCCAGGTGGAAAGCACAAACAAGGTAATAGAGTCAATCCTTACAAAAACAGTGAAGAGTGACTGTAGGGATTGAGATGAAAGGATTCTAGAAGCATTATGGGCCTATTGTACTACATGGCGCAACACTACAGGATTCTCCCCATATGTACTGGTGTATGGAAAGAATGTTTTTTTCCTTATTGAGTTCGAAATCAAAACCTTGAAAATAAATATAGAGGAAAACCTGGAATTAACGGAGGCTCAGAAGAACCGACTGAATCAATTGAATGAATTAGATGAGAAGCGCACCGCTACTGTACATCACACAACATTAATTCAACAACAACACTTCAAATGGCATGATAGATTTATAAAGAAGAAGGTATTTTGCAAAGGATATTTGGATTTGTTGTATGACTCATGGTTCAAAAGGGATTTCAAAGGCAAGTTACACACAAGATGGTTGGGACCCTACAAAATAGATAAGGTATTTGACAATGGAACCGTCCGTTTGATCACTATTAATGAAAATCAGACACCTATGTTTGCAAATGGTCATCAATTACGGCTTTATCATAAACCTATCTCGAAGGATGTGTTTATTTCTCAGGTTGTAGTTGATCTAGACCGTTAATTGGTACAGGAGCAGGGTTTTTCCCCTGTTTATATATATATTTAAAATCTTCTGCAAATTCCACACATAAATTGTATATAAATAAATTGTTTGATTTCCTTTTGTTTTTTTTAAGCTATGATTAGTGTGTGTTTTTTTTAGAACTATGAACAGGAATTTGCACAAAGGTTCATGCAGAAGAAACAGTCGCAAAGGGCCAAGCGATTGCAGAATTTTGAACGATCCTTCTCGATGGACACCACTCCTTGAAAGAGAAAGTGAACAAGAATACAAACCTCTGTGGGAAATTTTGTTATTTTCCCATGCTTTCGTAAAGAGCTGTAAAAAATTCTTCTGCAGAGACTCCATTAATTACTTATTCTTTATCTGCTGTAATTCCGTTGCAACTCCGCTATTTTTCCCATTTTCTGTTGCAACTCCGCTACTTTTTCCACTAAAATTGGTCATTTTCCGCTGCAACTCCGCTACTTTTTCCACTAAAATTGGCCATTTTCTGCTGCAGCTCTGCTACTTTTTCCACCAAAATTGGCCATTTTTTCCTGCAACTCCGCTACTTTTTTCCGCTAAAATTGGCCATTTTCTGCTGCAACTCCACTACTTTTCCCATTAAAATTGGCCATTTTTTGTGCTGCAACTCCTATATTTTTGTAACTAAATTGGCCATTTTTCTGTTGTAAGTCCGCTATTTTCTTTCCATTTCCGTTGTGACTCTACCTGTATGGTTGCTAAAACTCTCACTAAAATTCTGCCGCATCTTGGGCGGATTTTCAACTAAACATTTTTGCTTCATGATGGTATTCTGCCAACAATTCACCACACCACTACAATCCTTCCACGCGTCCAGGAAATCAATGCTAATACGGATGTGCTCAACTTGTTTTGATGTATGATGGCCGATTTGTTTTGTAATTGCGTGTGTGTAATTTTACCCCTCTTAATTATTCAGCATCAAAGGAAACCATATCGGGAAATTGACGGCTCGGGTGACGATGACCAGGTACGAGTTCTGATTATGTGTAGGATCAAGTGTGAAATGATATAGTAGTCATGATTATATTCTACCTTTTAAATCCCTGTTAGTCTCCCATAGCCAATCAATTCTCTTCAAATTACACCTGCACTTGTTAACAACTATTGTCCTATTCAATTTGCATGATAATTTGTTAAGACACCTTTTTCTTATCTCCACCAACTTTTCAAAATATCAATACGAACCTTTGCTATCCAATTACTATGTCCGTTTGTTGCAACTTTAACGACTGATACTACAAATTGCTACATCCTCCATCACAGCTAGCCAAGGAAAACAATATGGGTCCTCGAGTTAGATATGAACCCAACAATTTAGACGCCATGCATGCAAACATGGAAGTCTTTGCCATCTTTCAGGAAGCTGGATGGATTGAATATTTCCAAAGACTAAATGGTTTTCATAAAGAAATGACACTTTGGTTCGCCATGAATTTGACCGGAGAGCATTTAGAAATCAGAGGATTCATAATAGATGTATTAGAACAAGCTCTAGAAGAAGTCACATGACTTCCGAGGATTGGGAATCGATGGTTTTCCCAGAAAAAAGATAATTTGACAGCAGCTGAAGATTTTCTAGTAGCAGGGGAGTAGGTGTAGCAAAGGTCTAGAGGAATAGCGCTTGAGACATTACCAAGACCATGGGACCAAGTCACTATCTTCCTAAAAAGGTACATTACATGCAAAGGAAGATAGAGGGTTGTCTATCCCATTTACGCCATGACAGTTTGTTAAACATGCCATTTTATCTTTTACGCACTCTGCAAAATATAACACATTATGTTGAGACATCTAGGCACCCACTGACTTCTGTCACAAACCATGGGTTAATCAAATTCCTGGTGCAAAGATATTTGGTACGGCATGACCTAACATGGGAACAATTTAATTTTGGAGCTGGGGTGCATCGAGCACCTGTAGTAGGACATATTGGAGAAAGAGAGGTCGAACGGAGCTCCTCAAGCTCATATGGGGGGAGGGGTGAAGAGTTGGAAGAAGGTGGAGATGACCAGGAAGAAGATTCTAGGGAAGATGTAATAGCGGCAACAAATCTTATAGATGAAATGGTTGGATCAATAGTAACAATAGAAGAGGTTGTACCATTAGTAGCTGCAACAAAAACATCAACAACAGAAACAAAAGTGGGAACAACTGCAGAAGCAACGATAATAGGAGCTGGAGCTGTGATCCCATTGTCGTTGCGAATGCGACAGTAGGAGAGGATGAAGCTGTAGATACAAGGGATTTTTGGGAGGTAAACCCTCAAGTCGTTGATATTGAATATTCCTTTGAAATAAGAGGAACTATAATTGAGGAGGAAGAACCCTTGGCAGAAACAAGAGAAGCCTCTACCCTTCTTATGCCACATAGAAAGAAGAAAAGATCAATGACCAAAGGAAAAGCATCTGGTCTTATAAAAAGAATAAGGACAAGATATTCTTAGGCAACAAAGGTGGCAAATATTTAAATCCCTATTTTAAGACCTAGGTCACCCCTTAAAACACAAGAACTAGAGGGAAATAGACCTATAGAAGCCACCGATCCACAGGAACCTGCTGAAGGCCAACCCCAGTTGAAAAATTTGTTGTATGAAAATGAGTTGTTGAAATAAGATGCACAAGCACTCAGAGAGAGGATTTATAAAGATGGAAAGAAGCTGGGTAAAATCATGTTACACGAGGAATAGAAATGTTAGTAGAAGTTGGTGACCAGTTGGGAAACCCACATTCTAGTTCAGAGAATGAGGAACTTTTATGTCCTGAATCTGGGGATTTGTTTAAATTGTCTGGATACAAGGTTGAGAAGACATAATTAGCAATATGGAAAGTGACAAATTTAGGTCGAGGAAGAGATGAAACACCAAATGTGGAATCAAGAGAGGAGACAAGGCCAGAAGGGGATATGATTCCTGATAAGGAATTACAAGAAAATGAGGTAGAGCGGCCTCAACATCCAGGGAATACTAAATTACTTCCTTTAGGAAGTAGTTTTGAGGGCACTAATATGTTTTTGGATCAATTACAACAATTAGGTGATACAAAGATAGTCCAGGAAATGCACTAGCAACCAAAGAGAATGGAAACATAGCAGGTTGTTGAAATACAAGAACCAACATCCTCAAAGTATGTTGCTGACACTATGACTCAGACTGAAGCTGCTGAAGAAGAAGTGCAGGAGTTGAACGCTGTTATACAAGAACCAACATTCTTAAATCTAATTGTTGAAGATGCAACTCAAATTGAAGCTACTGAAATGCATGAAGAAACTTTTCAAACTGAAGCAGCACAAGCCATTGAAACTCAAGGAAGCAACACAGACATAAACTGATGAAACACAAGAACCAGCAGTACAAAAGGAAGCTACAGGGTTATGAAAATCAGTTGCAGATGGAGCCAAGCAAGAATTGGCAAACAATTTGTCATTATTGAAGCTCGAGGTGAGTAAGTGGAAGTATCATGCAAATCAATATGATAAAGGAATCATTTCTCTAGTTGAGCAAAAAAATACTATTGAGGAACTAAGGGAAAAATGGGCTGAAGAGATTTTCTTCTAGAAAATTTGTTGGGAGAAAATGCAGGAGGAAATGAAGGAGTTAAAGAAATCCAAGTCTATGCAGAAAGACAAGGAACACATGTTTACTTTAACTCAGGAGTTATTGAGCTGCAAAGCTCCATCTCCATCCTATCCCTTTTTTCTTTTTGAACATATGAATTTGTTCAAAATTAAGGCTTTAAAAGAGGGAAGATATTGGCAAATTGTGAAACCTTCCCAGTTCCTAGAGACCTTCACTCAAAATGATTTTTTTGAGCAAAATATATTATGTGAATTATACTTGCATGAGATGGCCTGTGTGATGGACTCTCAGTCCAATCCAGTTCCCCATATTGGGGATATTCATCTAAGATCATTTACCTCTTTTGTCACTAATCATATGCACTAGTGGGATGCCTCTCAAACCATTCATAGGAATGAGGACAACTCCACTTTATGGATTCGTGGTGAAATTCAGGCTTCTCTACCTTTGATTGCGAGGCATAAAAAGTATCTTTCATTCGCTGATATGGTCAGTCAACTGGCTACATTCCAACAGAAAGTCACCTCTACTTGTGTTAGTTTGATTTCTCAGCAGGAGTACCATGGCCTGAAGGGGAGCAGTTGCTGATGGGAGGTTTCTCCCATAAATTTAAGGGCAAAGGACCCATATTGATTTGAAAATTTTAAGTATACTTTGTGTAGATTGCCAGGTTATATCAAGTGCATGGAAACATGCAGTTCGAGCTGGCTAGTTTTGAAATTCATATTTCCTCTTATTTGGTGGCAAGAGAGGAATTACAAGAGTAGTTACAGGATGAAAACGAAAGTAGAAAGGGGTTGTTGGGATAAACTGATCATAAGCAATGGATTTTTGAAAGCAGGGGAAATACCATAATCCTCCTTCAACCTTACCAACTTCCATAGGAAAAGTCTCGAGTTTGACTCAGATTCAGACTAGTTGGAGTTGTTGCACAAGGACATGTAATTGGATAGCTGGGGGAGATGTTGGGTGCTAAAATTACCCTTTTTTCTTTACTTTGTTTAGCCATTTTTCCTATTTCTGTTTCCTAAGTTACAACTAAATCTTTATCCTTTCCAAGAAAACAAGCACGAATTCCCAAGGTATAAATCATTATTACTTATTTCATTAATGCTTGATTTTATTCATAATTATGAACTATATCTTTCATCTGCTCTAATTTTTCGTTGGCTCATAAGAAAGGTTTAGAATCTCTAGGTGTTCCAAGTGTAACATCTTGCCGCATTTGGAGATGGATAGCGCCTGGCGTCGATTGTCGTTTGATGGTCCTGTCCAAGCTGTCAATGTAGAGAATCACGGATGTTATTCCATGCATCTGGCTGAAACTATCTGAGTTTCTCTCCTTGTTAGCTGGAACACGGTTCAGTCTAAGAACAGTTCGAACTTAAAGGCTCATTCATTGTCGTGAACTTATCTCATGCAATGCAATAATGGCTGCAACAGTTCTTGTTTAATTTGATAGCCTGAAGATCGCAGATCTTCATGGCTGCATGATTTTGATGTAACTGAGCTGTTTCATTTTATGTATAAGTATGGATGGGCAATTGAATCCAGGGGTTGGCATTTTGATAGAGCTATACAAGAGGAGACTGTAACTGTACTTGAGTCATTTTTAATAAAAGGAGCTGCAATTCGCAGTATTGTTTTGTTGTATATTTTGTCAAGCCTTCCACAACATCTCTGTTCGAAGGCCATGGCCCGAATTCTTATAGAGTTGCTGGTAGTAGTAGATGTTTTAGTTTAAGTTATTTTTTATTAGTGTAGAATTTCAATGTGGTGCATTCATAGATATCTGCAACATCATTCATTATCTAATCACATTATTATGTTTTCCTTTGATTTGCTTTGATAGTGTGGTGTGACATTCAGCTGTGTAGAATAATATTTTCCCTTATACAAAAGTGTTTTGATTAGCATTAGTTGTTACATATATACTCTGCCCCTGTGTAGTGTTATCATTCCACTTTCTTAAAGTTTTCTGAATTAGATAGCTCATTACTTTTTATGAATTTGTCGTTTTTATTGATGGTTTATGATTGTTCTGAATTGGTAAAATAGGATTTAACTTTCTGCAAAAGTAATTCTAGGTTGATTTATTCTTAGATTATAATCTGCAGGATTGGAATTGTAGGAATTAGAAGTCCTTTACAGTTCCTAGATTAATGATTTAATTTGGTTTTCTACAAGAAGACGAGTTGACTAAGAAGTGATTAGGATCGAATGATTTGCATTTTATTTATGAACTACTGAAAAAAGGTTTATGCATATATTTTTCTAATTACCTTTGAAATATTTATATTAAGCACTATGCTTGTTACGATAATTAATGAGTATATAGAGTGACCAACACTATAGTCTTAGTAATCATGACTATTTAGAGACTAGGTACAATATATTCTAGTGGCATGACAACCTCTTGACCATAAACCAATATGAATGGAATTTGTCCTGTCAACTTTTTGTTAATGGTGCAATAAGCCCATTAGAATGCAGGTATCTTATGACCCCAATCATCCCTCTGAACATTGCAGATTTTTCCTAATTCATTCTCCAAGATCTTATTAAATGCTTCGACAATGTCATTTTCTTGTGTGTGATATGGTGTTGTGTTTTGGTGCTAAAACTGAAATTCCCCAGTTACTTTTTCAATCAGTTGATTCACAAAATGTGTACCTTAATTATTTATCAAAATTTTTGGGCATCCAAATCGGGTCATGACACGGTTGAATAAAAATCTTACAGAAGTCGTAACAGTACAATCTCTGACTGGTGTTGCTTCACCCCACCTGGTTAAGTATTTTTTCGTAGTGATTATATATCATCCACCCACATGTTTGCTTGGTGGGTTAATGGGACCTACAAAGTCAACATCCTATTTATTAAGTGATGCAAAGTTACTTGTGGTACCAATGACATTTCATCTCATCATGACGGTTTTCCAGTTCATTGAAAACTATCACATTTGCGACAATTGTCTCTAGCTTCTGCATGAAGAGTAGGGCACCATAATCCTACCTATAAATATTGCACACTGTCACGTTTCTTGCATAGTGGCCTCCTTTTACACTAGCATGTACTTCATTAAACACCATCGGTTGCTCATGTTCCAAGACACAACGTCAAAGTATTTCATATGGTCCCATCTTATATAATTGCCGAGTGATCAGCTAGAAATCTATAGGTTTTACAACTAATTTCTTCTTCTCTGCTGTACTGAATCCTTCTAGTGCATATCTCGTAGTCAAGAGATGTATAATGTCTTTGTAGTGATCATCAATCATTTTGACTGCAAACAACTGTGCATCGGGAAGACTATCATCGATATTAGTAAGCTCTTCTCCACTTTCTAACCTCGACATATGATCAGGTCCTGAGTTCAGTCGACCTATCTTGACAATAATCTCAAAATCAAATTCTTGGAATAACATAAGCCATCAAAAAATATTCCCCCCAAATTGGCTTATTGAACAAGTATTTTAATGTAGAATGTTCTGTAAGCATCTTGAATTGATTGCCCAACAAATAATGTCGAAACTTTTGGATAACACATACCATAAAAATTCCCTCCCTCTCAGTAGTGGTATAGTTCCTTTTTGCCGTCGACCGTTTTCTACTAAGAAATGCAATGGGGTGATCAAGAGAACCCTCACTTGGTTGTGTAAGTACTACGCCGAGCGCGACAGATGATGCGTTGACATGTACATGAAATTCTTTTTTCCAGTGTGGAAAGACCAATACAGGAGGTGAGACCATATTTTCTCTGATATTATCCAGACTCTTTTGACATTGGTCATTCCATTGGAATTTAACATCTTTCTTCAACAATTTTTCCGTTAGAGCTGTAACCTCAACATTACCCCAGATAAATTTTCTATAATATCCGGTATGTAGCAAGGTGTTGCTGTTGCAATTGCTTCCCATTTTTTTTTTTACATTTTAGGGACCCTCTTTCCATTTTTTTATTTTAAAAGCACACGTACACTTGTTTCCCAACTCAGATAAGCCCCCCTGCATACCTAGTCTTTCCTAGAAGTTTGAGCAAAAGTTTTTCCCTAAGCTTGAAGTTTCATTTTGGTAAAAATCCTTAGGCGCAACCTTGGAAACGTGCCTTATATAAAAAAATTTGCTTTCTATTTCAAATCAATAGCCAAGGACGATTCCACCGATGATCGAAGGTTGCAAATTGTTTTCGCCAAGGAAAAATCAGGAGCAGAAAAGATAAGTTTCAGTTGTGAAAATTGGTAAACCTGACTTCCGCTTTCTACAGTTCGAGGTCCGACCGTCATGGAGAACCCTGCACAGATTAATGGTCAATATTAGCGGTAATGGAAAAGCAAAAGTGGAAAGATTAAGTTTGAACTTCATGAAATTTGGCGTTTCTGATTTTCGCTTTCCGAGAGAGCGGAGGCGGTAAGATTAATTTTAAAATTCATGAATTCAAAAAACCCACTTTCTGGAAGAGTGGAAGCGGAAAGGCGGATGTGAAAAAGCAGAAGTGAAAAGTTTAAATTTTAAAGTTCAAAACAAGTTGATATTCTGATTTCCGCTTTCTGGAAGAACGGAGGAGGAAAACAGGAAGCGAAAGATACAGGTTTTGGTCGTAAAAGGTTAAACGGTCATGCTTCCCACTTTTTGCAGCCCACAGCTTGATTTTAGATCAATGACTCGAAAAGCTTCCACACAAATCAATGGTCAAGAAAAGCAAAAGCGAAAAAGCGAAGGTGGAAAGATCAAAGTTTGCTCATTAAAAAATAGATTCCCGCCTTTCGATTTCCACAGTTTTAGATCAACGGTCCATAACATTTTCACTTAAGATTGACGATTTAGAAAGGTTGTCACGAAAATCCAAATCACGGAATTTAGAATGTAAATTTGGCCAATCCGCAGCCCGCAACTTTGATTTCAGATAAATGACGAAGGATGACTCCAGAATCAGATCAATGGTTTAGGGAAAAGGGGAAAGGAGATTGTTGGGTTGCATGATCTAACGGTTCAAATCAAACCCGATCCATCTTTGGGATGATCTGAGCCATCCAACCTCTATTTTGTTTTTTACTGTGACCCATTGGGGGAAATGAGAGATCTTCCTCTCGAAGCTTAAACTAAGTAGAATTGCTTGCTTAACAAGGCACTAGTCATCATGTTTTGTTCTATTTAATAAGCAACACATATCACTAAACCTGCAATTGAAAATATTGTGATTAGTTGAGATATCATTGGAAAATCACTGTTGTTTAATATACAAGAGAAGCTTTACATAATATTTTTTAATGTTATTTCTAGATCAAATATATCTCTCATTATGTCTTCTTACGTATCACAAGTACTATTGTTCACCAAGTTAGGATAGGCGATTGCGAGTTTGGGTAAAGGTTGCATCTTTGGGTGGCTGAGATTCATGGCAGGTCAAGGTCTATGGTCCCGAAGAATTCTGTTGTTTTAACATGCAAGGAGAAACAAATTTCTCAGATCGGCAGAATGGCATAGGACCTGCAATTGTCAATGGCCAAGATCAAAGGTGGAATCAGATCTATGACGAAGTGGGATTTCGCTTATGAACTTGCACACTTAAAGTTGGAGGGTGCCTGCACGATGAGAAACGTCTTAAATGATGTGTCCCCTCCCCATTGGATATCGCACTCAGAGATTGGGGGTACAAAAGCCACTTTTATGGAGCACGATGGTTTAAAGGGCCCGCATATTTCAATGATTAGGATTTGGGCAGAAGAGATCTATGGTGGGTGTGCATTTCACAACCAAAACATGCACAAAAGATAAAATATTTCGGGGCTGCGAAATCCTGTAGACCTCGCACTTTTGAACGATGGATATCTAGGCAAATTTTTGATCTACGACCCACATTAATTTCACAACGAGAACAAGTAAGAAGTTAATCAAGATGAGGGAATACGAAATGGGGTAGGCTCGACAGGTTTGGACGGCCAAGATCTTGGCGAATTTGTGATCTATGGTTAGAATTGATTTCTCAATGGAAAGAAGCAGGAAGTTTATCAAGTTGGCGGATTTCAAAATAGGCTAAAGGTTGCATCATTGGACGGTTAATATTTCTCGTAGACCAAGATGTATGGCTAGCAATGATTCTGTTAATCCAAGGTATTATTGTTCACTAGGTGGATGAATGATTCAGATTTGGGAAAGTTTTACATCAACGATGGATATTTGGTCCGATATTCAAAGATGCAGGAAAATAAAAGAAGCATGTATTCCAGCAGGGCAAGGCCCGCATATATTTATTTGTTTTATGAAACCATTTATATTCAGCCAAGTGGGCGAATAAGAAGCTTGGGAATATCCTGGGTGATAGATAGAGATAGTATAAATAGGGGTGCAAAGCGCCATATGAAGGACTTTTGGGACGGTGAAAAGAAGGTGGACCATTTTGTAAAAGAGCTAACTCTTTGATAATAAGAAGGATCATTTTGCTGGAACAAAGGCCTGCACAGAGATTTAATCGGAATGTATGGAATGCATACTATATAACTATTTCTTCTTGCTTTTGTACATCATATAGTTAGATTTTTCTAACCTCCTAAAACTATTTCCTTGGTCATGAATGGTATGTTGTCTATATAAATGTCTTTGTTAACAGGGTAATAAATGGTTTAATTATATCAAAGCTATCTTTGGCATTCTTTCTGTTGTAAATGTGATTATTGTGTTGGTACAACTATCTTTTAGAATTTTATGAGCATTCATAGTATATTACTTTGAACTCTAAATTGGCTCCCTGGCAGGGGATATAATAGTTTAGTTTTAGATCTAAATTAGACCTACATTTAGCTTAGGCATCTGCATTTCATTTAAAAAAAATAATTATATAAACGCTGGATTGGGCAGTAACCAGTAAAATATTTAAATAACTTAATCTATGGTAGCCAGAACCGTAAACCGGATTGTTTCCCCACACCAAACGGTGGACGATCTAATTAGGATTTCTTAATGAGGAGAATCCCTACTGTCGGTACCTAGGATTTTTCCAGGCATCAATAGATTTGACGCTAGAAGGAGGGCAACCAGTCCATGGCTGGTAGAGGAAATCCATTTTTAAGAGAAGATTACACTAGAACAACATCAGAAAACACTTTCCCTGAAGATATCTTTCCTTAGTTTAAAGAACAAGAACAGACGGGTTTGTCAAAGAAGAATTAGAACGTTTGTATGTTGTCCCATTTGAGAAAGTAGATCAGTTTAGGAGACATATAAGATCCTGTGTGAAGAAACTTGGGGGGATAAAAGTTATTCTCGTGTTACCTAGAAGGAAATCTTCCAAGAAAGTATCCTCATACACTAAGGATTCAATTATTGTGGAAATTTTGGAAGAACTGGTAGATCTATCCATCTAAGAAATTGTTCATCCTCTTGATTAATTAGATCCAGAATCCCCTACAACTTATGTGTTCAGTCAATCTCCACCATAGTATCCACGTTGAATTATGGATGGAAATGTTAATAAACCCACATGGACAGCAAGAACCCCACTCAACCTGGCTGCTCCATTGCATGATTTACCTAAGCACCCAGAAAGAGTCATACCAAAATTTGATTCGGGAAAGGGTGTTTCAACTGAAGATCACTTAAAAAGTTTTTATATGGATTTGAATATTTTAAATGTTGACCATGAAGATGTTGTTTGCATACTTTTTCCATATACTTTTGAACCTAAAGCATATTCATGGTACTTTAGTTTGCAAGCTAATTCAATAGTAAATTGGGATGGTTTTGAAAAGGCATTCCTAGGGAAATTTGGCAACCAGAAAATTGTTGCCACTCTCATGAAAGAATTACTGTCTATGAGGATGGAAAAGAAAGAAAAGGTCCAAGACTTTAATAAGATATTCACCACTTTATTGAATAGCTTCAATGCCACAACAAAACCAACTGATGAGTCTCTAATAGAATATTATACTACGACACTAGATCCACCAATAGCAATGTTTGTAAAAAGGGTCGATAAATTTACATTGGTAGAAAACTATGAAGAAGATAAGAAAGTAGAGGAAGATCTGGATAGTATCGCAAAGCATACTGTAGAACCCGAGTTGAAACATACCACAAGCAAAAGGCCTTTGCTGTTAACTAAGCCCAAAGAAGAACACTCCAATGAGCTAGAAAATGTTGTGAAAATGGTGCAGAAATTGTCAAACAAAATAGTAGACATGGAAAAGGATAAAGGAGATAGTTCTTACAGAAACCAATTCAACCCTTACTACAAAAAAAGGAATAGAGTGGACAACCCCAATCACCTTTGCATAATTCCACTGGTTTAAATTTTGATGAAGTAGGCATGGATAACTTCTGTACTTTTCACCAAGAATGCCATTCTAAAAAAAGCTGTCCATAGTGGATTAATTCAATGACTCTGGTTATGAATCAATTGTTAGATACCCAGCTGGCAGATCCTGAAGAAGAGCAATCCCAAACTAATGAGCCAGAACAAACGAATGAATAAACCACTATTATACTATGGGATTGGGAACCTACTTTGGGGTTTAGTGAAGATGAACCTACCGAGGAAATTTGAGTGTCATTAGTTAATGTTATGACTAGAAGTAAAGGGTCGGTTGTTAGAATAGTAGAGTCAAGATAAACTAGTTAACCTTTCTAAGAAACCAACAACATATCATAAGAGATAAGAACAGGAAAAGAAAAGGACAAGAGAACACCAATATATGTGGTTCACCCTAATGGGTTACATCCATGGGAAGGTAGTCTTCTATTATCTCCAGAATGTCTTCTCCAATCTTACAAGAAAGCAAAGCACAAATACCACAAAGAATATAGATGATGTACAACAATGTCACAATAGTACCACTGCTACATCAAGAATACATTATGTGTAGAGACTCACTTGACTCTATTATATACTAAGAGATGAGGAGGAATTACTCTCACATATTGCATGTGGGATAATATAATTCTCCAAAATAACATCTCTTAATAAAATACCATGGACAAATACTCTACACAAGTACATACAACACCATATAACTATGGGTTAAATGTATTACTCTTTTACATAATATTGTAGACAACTTCCGACATAATACAAAGACATTATTACCTTCCAAGGAATATAATATATTCCAACACTCCCCCTTAATAATGGCTGGGAGAAGGGCCCATACTAACACTAAGGAAGGAAGAAGTCATCACTGCTCCCCCTTGATGACAACTTCCTGCATTCCAAGCAAGGCACGAAGATGCACAAACTTCGCCTCGGTGAAGGATTTGGTGAAGATATCTGCTGCCTGCTGCTCAGTAGGACAATACTGAAGAGAAAGAATACCATCTACCACAAGTCCGCAAATGTAATGAGCGTCAAGTCCGAGATACTTTGTCTTGGAGTGATATACCAGATTATAAGCAAGCTGGATTGCACCCTGATTGTCACATTTCAATGCAGTGGACGATTTTGGAGCCAGACCAAGCTCTGTAAGAACATGCCTTAACCAAACTGCTTCTTTAGATGCTTCTTTTGCTGGTCTATATTCTGCTTCACATGAAGATAAATAAAGAGCCTTCACCTTCTTGCTCGACCAAGAAATCAGACTTGAACCAAGTTGAAATACATAACCTGCAGTGGACCGTCGATCAGAACTGTCACCTGCCCAATCAGAATCTATGTAACCAGAGAGTGAAACTGTAGTATTGCTCGAATAAAAAACACCATAGTGTAATGTCCCCTGTAATTATCTCAGAATCCTCTTGGCTTCCTGCCAATGACTTTCATGAGGTTGCTGCATGAACCGAGAATCCAAACTGACGGAAAAAGAGAGATCTGGTCGACTATGAGTTAAATATAGCAAACTGCCTACAAGCTGGCGATAAAGAGTAGCATCAACGAGTGGTGTGGTACACTCAACAGTTAACTTTACACCAGACTGAAATGGCATAGGAGAAGATTTACAATCACTCATATGGAAACGAGCCAACAGGTCTGTAGCATACTTCAGCTGAGAGAGAAACATACCATCTTCCATATGCTAGCTTTGAAGACCCAAGAAATAATGCAATAAAACAAGGCCAGTAATTTCAAACTGCTTTTGAAGATCACTTTTTAGATTTTGAATTAATGTAAGCTTGCTGCTTGTGATGATTAGTACCAAAGTTCTAAACATACATATTTGGATAAGATATACAACGCTTAAAACCATTCTTCAAAAAATATGCATCAATTTTATCATACCAAGCCCTAGGTGCTTGTTTGAGACCATATAAAGAATTGTGTAATTTACATACTAAATTTGATGATTCAACATTAATAAAACTAGGAGGCTGTTGCATATAAATTTCTTCATTAAGATCAGTATTTAAAAAAGCAATTTTAACATACATTTGGTGTATTTCCCATTTATAAGATGAAGCAATAGATAAAATGGTTCTTATTGTATTCATTTTAGCAACAGGAGCAAAAGTTTCATTATAATCTATACCTTCAAGTTGATTAAAACATTTTGCAACTAACCTAGCTTTATACTTTTCAATTTGTCCTTCTGAAGTAAAATTAGTTTTATAAACCCATTTACAACCAACTAAATTCTTACCAACATGAAGAGGAACAAGAGACCAAGTCTTGTTCTTCATAAGAGACTCATACTCAACAATCATAGCTTGTTCCCATTGAGGTTTACCTTGAGCTTGAGCATAAGAGGTAGGATCATCTATGGCCAAAAACTTTGGTCATAAGGGCAAAGTTAGATCTAGTTCTATGAGGGTCGGAAGGGTTACTGACCTCACTACCTGCAGATTCAAGAGTTTTCCGGGCCCAAACAGGAAGGTTAGAGGAAACAGAAGTTTCTTCAGCTTCAGTACGTTCAGGTGGAATAATTGAAGAAGATGGTGAACTAGGATCAATAACAAGAACAGAAGTGGAAGAAGAAACCGATATAGGAGTAACATGAGACAATGAAATATTCAATGTAACATGAGGTTCGACAGACTCAGGTGGTGAAGATACTTCAGCAAAGTGAACATTCCTTCAGATGATAACACTCTGAGTAGAGGTATCAAATAAATTGTAAGCCTTAGAATCCTTAGAATAACCAATGAATATACATTTGTGAGACTTGGGATCTAACTTTTTTCGTTTATTGTTAGGAATATGAGCCCAACATTCACAACCAAACACCTTAAAGTTACTAATATCAGGTTCCCGACCATTCCATTTTTCCTCGGGGGTAACATGTTAACGACTTTTGTAGGAACTCGATTTAAAATAAAGTTTGCACAACTTACAGCTTCAGCCCAAATTTTTATATGTAATCCTTTAGAATAAAGCATACATCTAGCCATTTCAACTAAAGTTTTGTTTTTCTTTTCAACAACACCATTTTGCTAAGGTGTATAAGGTACAGTCTTTTGGTGTTGAATACCATGTTTGGATAAAAATGCTTCAAATTCATTCTTAACAAATCCCCCCCCATTATCTGATATTAAATTCTTAATCTTCTTACGAGACTCATTTTCAACCAAAGATTTAAAAATTTGAAATATTGAAAAAACTTCACTTTTATTTTTCAAGAAATAAACCCATGATTTTCTACTAAAGTCATCAATAAAAGTAAGAAAATAGACTGTACGAGATAAAGATGTAACTTCAAGAGGACCACAAATGTCACTATGAATTAATTGCAAAGGTTCTTTAGCACGCCAAGCTTTACCTTCCTGAAACATTTCTCTATGATGTTTACCAAGAACACAACCTTCACAAACACCGTTAGTAGAATAAATATGAGGCAATCCATGTACCATTTTAGTTAACAATTGCATTTTACCATAATTCAAATGACCTAATCTTTCATGCCATAATTTACTTTGTTCATCAGCGTGGGCAACATAAGAATAAAAAGGTTGTCTTTTAGTTGAGTTAAAACCAACAAATTTATATAGACCAGCAGTATGATCAATGGGACCAAAAAATAAAGAAGTAAATAAAGAAGCATCACCAGTCATATGTTTAGATGCACCAGAATCCATTATCCATTCCACGCTAGAAGAAGAATTATTAGGCAAAACAACAGATGCACATAAAACTACTTGAGAGTCATGAAAAGTTTTCTTTTTAGCTTTAGCCATCAAACGTTTTGCTTTAAAACAATTCTTTTCAGGATGGTTAGTTTTACCATAATGTTTACAAGGATCATATACTTTTTTCTGTTTACTATTTCCATTAGAATCATGAGAAGCATGTCCAGAATCAGTATTAGAAGGATTAGAACCTTTAGCATTATTAAAACTTTTCTTATGATGCTTATTAAGTGCAGTTAGAGCTTTATTAGGTGTGAGTTGTCCTGAAACAATTAACCTTTCTTGCTCATTGATCAATCATTTACAAAAATCATCAAAATTTTGCTTCGTAGTAATTTGAGACAATTCTAGAGCTCTACTCCTAGTTTGGATGAACATATCAAAACAAGATGGAATTTTACGTTGTACAAGAATAATAAGAGTAGTGTCAGTTTTCTTGTAATCTTTACCACAACTATTTAATTTCTCATTTAAAGTTTTCAATTCAGCAAGATATAACTCAACTCTTTCAAATTCAGTAGGTTCGAGGTCAAAGATCTTCTTTTCAAGATAATATGCAGAAACATCATCAGATTTATCAAATAAAGATGAAAGAATTTTCCATACCTGAACTGAGCTGTCTTCTGCCTCAATACTTACCTGAATACTATCTGCAACAGTTTGACCAATGAGCTCCCTTGCTTGATCACTTTTAGCTTCCCATATAGCTAAATCATTAGCAGTAGTAGGTGTCTTGTGTTCACCATTAATTAGCCTCCAAAGATTCTTACTCTTGAGAACATCAATCATCTTTCTGTTCCGGGAAATATAATTAGAACCAACTAATTCAGGAATAGAAACTACTTCAGAAGTCATAATGAGTGAAAATTTGTCAAGAAATAAGAAACCTTAATACTGAAAAATGACAGAAAAACAGTGAAGAAATTGAAAACAATTACACAGTTATAAACACAGTAAAGAAAAGAGGAGAAACTTTCACTTACAACCCTGTGAAGAAAATGTGCCCAGAAAATCCCAGTCTTCTGCTCTACTTGCGTAAGTGGATCCAGAATGGTTGTTCCAATTCCAAAACCAGGTTATAATAAAAAATCTGGTAAGAAATGACCAAGTTACGACCATTTTTTATAACTGTCATTTTATGACCGAAAGGAAGCCCAAAAATGCCCAGTTTTCTATTCTGGTCTCATAAGTGGATCCAGAATGGCTATTCTAATTCCCAAAATAGGTTATAATAAAAAAACCGGTAAAACATGACCAAGTTATGGTCCTTTTGTATAACTGTCATTTTTATTACCAAAAGGAATCCCATAAATACCCAGTTTTCTGTTTTCGTCATGTGGGTAGATCCAGAATGGCGCTTCCAATTCCAAAAACAAGCTATAATAAAAATTCTGGTAAAAACTGACCAAGTTACGGCATTTTTTTATAACTGCCATTTTTATAATCAGAAGAAAGATCTCCTTGAGGAGAGCCCCAAAATCATGTAGATCTACAGAAAAAAAAAAACATCAAGAAACCCTTGAAAAGATTCTGCAAAAATCTTACACAACAAGTTAGGGTTAGGGTAAAAAAAATGTAGAAATATGCCCAGATCTGAAGAGAAGCCTAATGGCTACCCGATAGAAAGCAAATCTACAACAAAATGACAATGCCCAAATGATAATCGTTATTGATCGAACGCTATAGTAGATACTAGATCATAGAAACCTGCTCTGATACCATGTTAGAATAGTAGAGTCAAGCTATATTAGTTAACCTATTTAAGCAACCAACAACATATCATAAAAGATAAGAATAAGAAAAGAAAATGACAAGAGAACACCGATATACGTGGTTCACCCTAATGGGGTACATCCATGGGAAGGCACTCTTCTATTATCTCCAGAATGTCTTCTCCAATATTACAAGAGAGCAAAGCACAAATACCCCAAAGAATATAGATGACGTACAACAGTGTCACAATAATACCACTACTACATCAAGAATACATTATGTGTAGAGACTCACTTGACCCTATTATATAAGATATGAGGAGGAATTACTCTCACATATTGCATGTGGGATAATATAATTCTCCAAAATAACATCTCTTAATACAATACGATGGACAAATACTCTACACAAGTAAATACAACACCATAAAACTATGGGTTAAATGTATTACTCTTTTACATAAGATTGTAGATAACTTTCGACATAATACAAAGACATTATTACCTTCCAAGGAATATAATATATTCCAACACCGGTAGTGGATGAAAGTTTAATACTTCCCAAAATAAAGAAGTTGAAAAAAGCATGAATAAGATTCTTAGTGCTACTAAGCAACACCTAATCCTAATCCGATAAATATAAAAGAGGCAATCCCAATAGTTAACAAACCAATGAAGATGGTGATAAATAAATCAGAAGGTACTAGAAAAGGTTTGGTAGAACATGATATGGGGTATGATATTGTAGAGGATATCAAGAAAAAAAAGCAAATATTTCTCTATTTGAACTATGTAATTTGCCGCCGCAAAGGAGGAAACTTCTGGAAGCTTTTGATCCACAACCCAGCAGTATCCCAGAAGCCATGAAATCTAATGATGAAGTAAATGAAGCAAGCATTGTAGGAAAGTCTAAATCTCAGACTTTACCTTTTCTGCTATCATTTGAAATTTTTAATCATAATGTACATAAGTATTTGGTAGATTCTAGGGCTTCATCAAATGTTATGCCACTTTCAATATGTAAAAGGATTAATGGCCAACCCACACCATCTCCATCTCAGATAATTCAACAAGAGAGATCTGTTGTTAAAGTCATAGGGGAAATGATAGTTTTTTTGATTTGTGTGTCTGCAGATCGCAGAGTTTGTTAGTTTATAAATATTATGGTGGTTGATATACAAAAAACTTATGGATTAATCTCAAGTAGGGACTGGTCAACAAACCTAAATTCTTACTTTGCAACCAATTGGTCTCACATGTGGCTTCCATACAACAATAGTCAAAACCAAATTAAGATACCGAGGGAAACACACATGAAACATAATGTAACTCAATTAGAAGGGAAGAATGAACCTGTGAACTTCTCGTCTTTAGTTTTGGGAAATTACTTTTTGGAGCTTGAACCAGGAAATTACCAAGCCAAACAAGTAAGTCAGGATCCAGATAGGCAATTCGATCTCCTTCAATTCTCATGGGCTGATGATATTGATTGTAATATAGTAAACTTAGTGACTAACATAGGAGATGATACTAACCATGTAGAGTTAGAGGATATATTTTGGTTTATGTATTTTGATGGTTCTAAAACCCAAGAGGGATCAAAGGCATGTTGCATCCTGATTGATCCAAATAAGAATAAACACTTTCTCTCTTGTAGACTAGAGTTTGAATGCACAAATAATACTGTTGAGTATGAAGCTGTAGTTCTAGGCCCAAAGAAAGCCATTGGGTTAGAAGTAAAAAACTTGAAAGTTTTTGGTGATTTTGAGATAGTTGTTAGAAAAGTAAGAAACACCATTCATTGTTTGTCTCCACATCTGAAAGGGTACCAGTCTGAGGTATGGAATTTGATTATGCACTCCAATGCTTTCTATATAAATGCAGTACCTATATTGCAAAATGCTGCAACTGATTTATTAGCTACTTTTGCATCTAGATTAGTACCAACTAATAATAAGTGTTCTATTGAATTGATTTTTAGGCCATCAGTGCCTGAAAATGTTACAAATCCAAGGGTATTCGATGACGATGAGCAAATTATCATTTTTTTGACGAACGAAGAATGTTTTAAAGAATCAATAATTGATGAAGAAGAGAATTTGTCATGTTTACAAAATGAAGATGCAATTGAGGGAAATTTCATGCCTAAAGCTGTAAGAACCCTCGAAGGGATGTTTGATTTGCAGAGTAAATTTTGGAAACCAACTAATGTGAAGGCGAACAGTTCATCAATGCAAAAGGAGTTGGTCATTATGGGAACAAAAGCTTAACCCAAACATGTCAATTTGGGAAAATGTTGCTCGGCTGGAGAAAGATGTAAGTTCATCCAGTTGTTTCAACAATATAAAGACATCTTCACCTGGACGTATGAAGATATGAAGAATTATGACACTCGCATCATCCAACATGTGACTCCCATCAAAATAGGGCGAAAACTATTTCAGAAACAACTTAGAAAGATGCACCCGAAGTTAGAACCTCTGATCCAAAATGACGTAAATATAACTATCCGGTTCCACCAATGGAACAAATTTTACAAATGGTTTTAGGCTCAGAGATGTTCTCCTTATTAGATGTATTTTTAGGTTATTGTTGGGGCTCAGACCTTGAAGGTCCTTAATTTTGGCAACTTCGTGGTTTTGACGCGAAGCTTGTAAGCGGAGTTGCGGTCCAAAATAGTCTTAGGGGCTTCGGGGTTGGGTCGAAGCCCCTCTTTTTGTAAATGTCCCATGGGTTTTTGGGTACCCATGGTTTAAGCCCATGGTATTGTAACAGTGCACTATTACAATACCATGGGATTAAACCATGGGACATTTACAAAAAGAGGGGCTTTGACCCAACCCCGAAGCCCCTAAGACTATTTTGGACCGCAACTCTGCTTACAAGCTTCGCGTCAAAACCGCGGAGTTGCCAAAATTAACGACCTTCAAGGTCTGAGCCCCAACAATTATAGTCAAGTATTAGTGGCCGAGCAAGAACGATTAAAGATAACATTTTGTACAAAGTGGGGAAAATTCTATAGAAGGATGACATTTGGCCTCATGAACGCTGGACCCACATTTCAGAGGGCCATGGACATTGCATTTAGAGGTTTAAGTGGCCACTGTGTAGTAGTGTACTTAGATGATGTAACCGTTTTATCCAAGAGAAGAGAAGACCATTTTTTTCACTTAAAACATATTTTTGACTGCTGTAGAAAATATGGTATATCTCTGAACCCAAAGAAGAGCATCTTTGCAGCTCTTGAAGGAAAATTGTTGGGACACATCATCTCAAAGAAGAGAATATCAATAGATCCAGAGAGAGTTGAGGCTATGACTCAGATTCCCATGCTCCATAATAATAAAGCTATGCAATCATTTATGGGCACAATAAATTTTGTTTGGAGGTTTGGCCCGGATTTTGCTCAAATTGTGAAACCTCTGCAGCAAATGGGGAAGCAAAGTGTATAGTTCAAGTGGGCTGAAATTGAGAAAGTTGCCGTTAAATATATCAAAACAACAATAGCTCATGCACCTTATTTGAGGAGTCCAAACTTTGAAAAGGACTTTATTGTATATACCTTTGCTTCATACAACTCTCTCGCAGCAGTGCTTACGCAGAAAGGAGAATTGGGAGACGAATACCCAATATCATTCATGAGCACTGGATTACAAGGGGATGAATTGAATTAGCCAGCCATGGAAAAACAAGCATATGCAGTTTTCATGGCAACAAAACAATTTAGACCCTATATTTTAAAAAATAGAACAAAAGTTGTAGTTCCTCACCCGACTGTTAGGTCTCTTTTTGTGCAGAAAGAATTGGGTGAGCGAAGAGGGAATTGGGTGACTTCCCTACAAAAGTATGACCTGGAATTCAAACTAGCTACCATCATCAAATGTCAAGGGTTGTGCAAGTTGATAGTATACAATCACACTGATAAAGATTCTGAGTGGGAGAATGAAGATGAAGTGAACTTGATTGATGTACACTAGCACATGTGCACATTTTTCCCACGGAAAATCGTTGCTATTGCAACACTTGTTCATTTATATAGCAACGAACATGACCCCTTTTTTCGTGGAAAAACTTTCATTGCTGTAGTAACAATTTCCACTGTTCATCGCTATAGAGACATAAAAGACATGAAACATGTGTTGTTTAAAAAATCAAACTATGTCGCTATAGCGACACATCCCCATCGCTATAGAAACACATCTATCGTCGCTATTTCAACAAACTGTTGTTGCTATTCCAACAAACGGTGGTCACTATTTCGATGAGCTAAACAGGCTATTCTGACGAAGTTTTGTCTCTAGTCCGACGAACTGAACAATCTATTCTGACGAAATGCTGTAGCTTGTTCAATGAAGTGTTGTCTCTATTTCGATGACGGGCTGTTGCTATAGCGACGCCCATGTGTAGAAGTCTTCGACGGGCTTGCTATACTAGTGGCGAAAATTCCGTCGCTAGTATAGAAATCCCGTCAGAGATTTCTACACACGGGCGTCACTATAGCGATGGAACTGTATTTTTTTTTAAATGATGTTGATTTGTGATATTGATTTTTGAGATGTTCATCGTAGTGTAATGTGGACGCGTGGGACAATTACCCTTGAAAATTCTAAGAGGATATGCGGTGCATATTATATTTGATATTTCATTATTAGAAAAAGAGCAAACATTTTCATCCAAATTAAGGGCATGCTTTTTTCCCCTCTCTGTGTAGTAGATGAGAGCCAACTTTTTCTGGTTTGGCACCAACTTCAAGAAAATCAATATCTTTTCCAAAATATCCCATCCTAGCTGGAAGTTTCATCTCTACCTCTAATTGAATGTAGTAGTTTCCTTAGTTGAAGCGATGTATTTCTCCATTGAATGCAGTTAAGTCAAGTGAATATGCCAAGTTTTTTGGAAAGCCAAACTCCATAATATATTCTAATGTTTGTTGAAACATTGACCCTGAATAGATCTGTATGTTTATGCTTTAATATTCCACATATTCCTAAACACTACAGTACAACAACTGGGAGAGGACCCTAGTACTATTTCTACAAGACGATCTTTGAAGAATGTAATTAATAAAAAACCATTGAACGTTTCAAGATCAAAATGAGGAGAAATGGGTACATTAGGTAGAAGGACAGTAAAATTGAATTTGTAATGTAGCTCAAAAGCAACTACCTGTGGATATGGGTCTTCATCTAAGATACTTGCATTTGGTATTCTGCAAGGAAATATGGTTCAACCATCCTATAAAGGATAGATTTATTTACAAAATAAACTCTTTTAATCTTGACAAATGATGAATACTAAGTATGTGGCTTCCTCAGGTCACACTTAAAATCATATACATTCTACCCTAAGCCAAAATGTACACAAATATTTGAAATAAACTTCAAATATGGGCACAATCTAATGTATGGCAGGGCAGATTTCAGAATGAGGTAGGGTGTGTTGAGATGATTCTTCTCCAACAATAATCTCCAGAAAATATTTTGTTTCATTCGTTGGACATTAATAAAATTATCTTATCTGATCTTATATCCAAACCATCAAACTTGTGCTTAAAGGGTAGGGAATCCAAGGATGCGACCCATTCCAGAAAAAAGAGCCATCCGAGACATAAATTCGGGTTGTTGTAAACAAGGTGATGTCCTCCATAAGACAAGCTACAAAAGGTCAAAATATACATCAACTCTTCTAAATGTAATTTTTAAAGTAAAAATAGGGTTTGATGCCTCAATGTTCAATAAATCTTTGCCTTAAAAGATTGTTGTTATAGGTTCCTTGCATGTTTATATTATCCAAAAACTCAAATTTTACTTTAAACAACAAATACCAACCTCCATAATGTGGATTGGTCTTGACATTTGTCACAAACTACTCAAAATATATGCGAAAAAATACCCAGAATTGCAAAGATAGTCGTAGGATGTGCCAAAAATTGAAAAGTTCAATGTTGTTTTTATGCCTTGAAATACTCCTTATTGATGTCAAGAGGCTTAGACATACTTAGAATTGTCAAAAATTCCCAATACTACTGGTAGATATTGATGCTACAAGACTGTGTATCTTCCCTTAGAGAATCATCTGCAAAATACATCAAAAGCACCTCCAACTAGCATATAAAAACAAGCTGCAAAACAATTAATTCATTTTTCTCAACTTTCAAGCCTCCTTGCTCACTCTTGCAGCTAAAGCGAGTGATTGGATTCCTTGTATTGCATGTGATTAAAGGGGGACTCTCCCAATTCCAAATAATGAAGAGTTTGTATCCTTTTTTTCATTGTGGAAAGCAAGAATAGAAACAATCTACATTATGGAATGACACATCAAATGGGACTTATCACTAGACTAAGGGTCATAACCCTAGTGTAACTCATGCTTTTAGAAAAATAATGGTTTGATACATTAACATGCAATGAACCTCACTGAGAGTGTTTTCCAAGAAGTATGATAAAATGGATTCCCTTTATCTTTGCAGGCATGAAGAATGAATACATAATTCCAATTAGCTTTGTCACAAAATGACTAATTAACTTGTTATTCACTTATCTAAGGAGTAAAGTCAATGCCTCTGGACTCACTTATGTGTTGCATGCACGAGGATGAAGTCTTTGTTTAATTACTTCCTTGGAATAATATCCCTTTAAATGGTCTAAAATATTCCCTAGACTCCTAAGGTGTTTTCCAACATTTGGAGCCGATGAATTTTGTTGCCATTTGAAAGAGGTTGAAATGTGCCTAGACATCCATGCTGATCGCTTTCTAGGGAATGCCACCACAGGAAAATACCATGAATGCTAACCAAACTTTGTTTTAGTGCTGTTTAAAATCTCTTTATACTTCTTACACTTCAAAAACTACCCAGAACTATTCATTGGTGATCATGGTTTTCATTCGATTGTTGTAACGTTGTTCAATTTACCCATAATTGCTTTTTATGCACCCAACATTGAGAAAAAAGTTGTTGCTGAGTGTTTTACTATTGTTTATTCTCAAAACTATTTATTTGATGTTGCTAAGTGCCCATACTTCTATGTTTATCAACCTTACACTACCAGAATGGCTAGAACTTGATATCCCTCTTATAGGCATGTTTTCTCATACAAAATACTTAGGAGTGCTAATTTCACTCTTCCTTGAGTGTATATGACTGCCATTACCACTTTTTGATATTGTTGTGGGCTAGTTAGAAGTCAGGACTATTGCTGGCCATATTGAGGGTTTTTTAATGCTGATAGGTGCAAAGAATGCTCCACCAAGTTCCCTAACCTAATGGTAGCATTTATTAAATTCCAAAAGATTTACTACTTTTAATATTTTCTTGACAGACCCAATAGATGGAGATTACAACTTCTGGTTTTTTGGATTTTGAGTTGATGTAGCTCAAGATTTTAACATAATTCTTTGTTTATTGGGTACCACTGTAGCATGTACTTGGGAATCCAAATATTGAAAACAGTAAAACCTCTTATTTATTTTTATTATTTTAAGTTGATGAAGTCTAAGGCTTAAACATAACCTTCACATTCTTATAGGGGCTTAGGAGGTTTGCATTAGCTTCTTACAAATTTTCAATTATGATAATTCACTCGCTTATGATTTCGTTGATAATAATCTTGATGACTCAAGAATTTTTTCTAATCACCTCTCCTAAGGGGGATGAATGATTGAAGTCCAATAGTTCACATTGCAGTTCACTCATGATTTCTCATGGTAGTCCCAATGACATGAACCACTCTCCTAATCATCTCCCCTCTAAAGGAAATGAACAGTAAAAGCCCATCAATTTGCCTTTGTGTGCATTGGAGATAAGGTATGCCCTAACCATATAAACGTTCATTATCCTCTCTATTATTGACTTAGGGATATGTGTGTATTATGTAGTTTTGAGATCTTTAAACGTTGTGGTGAAATGACATGATCGCTATAATGTTTGTTGACCTCTTGTATTTATAATTTAAGAAGACTTAAATTTAAGGAATTCATGTGTAACTTATTTATCTGATTTAGGCTATTTAAATAAGTTCTCTATTACATAGAAATACAAGACCCTCAGTATTGTCCCATGATGGAATTGTATACCACACAATTCTACATTGAAAATATAATTAGTCAAGGAGAGTAACTGTGTGCTACAGAATCCATGGCCACTAAAAGTATGTTAATGACAAATGGTGTTCATATCAAAGTTTTTACAGAGGTATTTTATCTTCTTCATGAAATGCTATTGACATTTGATTCTTTGAAAAATGACGAGATATGTGGACTTCTTTGTGTGGTTTATGCAGAGAAAGAAATACCCTCAAGCATGTACTTATTTCATGCCTCTTTGAAAGAAAATTTTCTCAAGGGTAGCAATGTAAACCACAAGATTGTATTCCATCTTCCTACTCAAGTAAACTGGACACCTTCAAAGGTTCGAAGCTCCCATGGTGGAATTCACACGGATGCTGAAAGTTCTATTGTGTGAATTCCTATTAACAACACTAACAAAGAAGACTATTAGGAGAGGTTGGTTACTTAGGAGCAACATATGGTGACTTTTTGACATTTATGTTTTATGTTTAAAATGCCAACTTAGAAACTAAGAGCGATGCCACCAACACATGTATGATTTATAAAAGGTTCTTTAGACTAATACTTCTATCTAATACTGGGGTGGAACTGTTATCTAATACTTCTTGATTCATTCTTTATATCACCTCGAATGGGCTCATCATCTGGGTGTTCAATGATGGGTTATGTGTTAGCAGCTTTAGATTCAGATGCTATAGATTTATTGTCCTTAGGTAGCTCCTCGATCACAAGTCCATGTTGGCCCTATTCTGGATATAAGCTATTGATGGACTCTAGAAAGAGCTATTGTAACCATGGTTGAAGCAAAATCAGACCAACATCTTCTCCAATATTCACCTTCTTAACACAACTACTGTTATTCATGTTTTTCCATTAAAGGAAAGTAGGGCCCTTTTTTCTTATCTTTATAATATGAGGTTTCTATCTTAATCATATTGTGGGGTTATACTATCGACAACCCCTTCCATGTTAACGCTAATCCTGTACATGCATAGATTCCGATCTACAAACAATAGCTTAAAAGTCTTTAGATATTTTTTCCACCAATGAAAATGTTCACAAGGATAAGAAAGCACCAATCCTATTGAGTCTTGAATATTAAGTTTCCACTAATACAGGGATAAAGAGTGTTTTATCACCAATCGTAGGGACACATATCAAAGTAAATGCAGTAGTAAAGATTTATTTTGAAGTGGCAGCCATGAGAGATGATGGACATCTACTAATTAGAGTATAGTTGCGGCTACAATGCCTATAATCAGTACACCTGAATGACTTAATCTCTCATAATGGAGCAATGATGGTTTCTAGGTCAACTGGAAGAGATTGGATATTCTAAGAGAACTACATTAGTCCTATGAGATCTTAATTTCTCTCCTTCAAGCTGATCTTCACAAAGAGACAAATATAAAACTACTTTTCTTTGTCCAAGTAAAGATAAATACCTTCATAAAGAAAAGTGGAAGAAAACATGATTAAGACAGCCATGGAAGAAAGATGAAACTAGAGCCTATATGAATTTCATCATTTGACCTAAGAAAAGGAAAATCACCTAAAAATATAAGCCGATCAAACTATTTGTCAATCATGATATTACGATCAATAGAAATGCCAAGATTATGTAGATAATGATTACATAACCTAGAAGATTGACCCAATAAAGATCAAATTCCATGCATTAAATAAAAAAGATAAAATCATTATCATCACCAATTATCCAATTGAATAGCATAGAAATAAGGCAACAAATTACTGTTTCCCATAGGATATACTCCTTTCACAATTATAAATCTATAATGGTCACTTAAACTTAATGTGCCATTTATTACATATCTAAGACATTATTAAACTTGGACTCGAGATAAATCAGATCAACTTTTTTCAATTCTATGTACTGAAAAAGGAACACTCCAAAGAGGAGCAAAGGCATATTATACCAGATAATTATAGAATCTAGAAATTAAGTTAAAAGCAACAAACCTGTCACTAGTACATGTGGACATTTTTCCCACGGACTTTCATTGCTAAAGAAAAACTTGTGCGTTGCTTTAGCAACGAAAATGGCCCCTTTAGTTCATGGGAACACTTTCGTTGCTAAAGCAACAATTTTCTAACTTCGTTGCTCTAGTGATGAATGACAAGTGTCACTCTTTCGACGAAGAACCAACTTATTTTCTGACGAAATTATGACACTCTTCCAACAAATTTGTGTCACTTTTGCGATGAAACCATTTTACAACGAACATAGCTTCGCTAGAGTGACGGATGACCATCGGTAAAGTGATGAACATGTGCAGTTTTAGAAAAAAACCAAAAGGTTGCGACAACATGATGTGGTTGTAGCGACGAACCGTTCGTCGCTCTAGCGACGATTGTTAATATTTAAAAAATAATAAAACTAGTGTTGCGACAAACCTTTTTTGTGTACAGACGATCCTCCATCGCTATAGTGACGCCCCACCATAGCAAGTTCTGACAAACTTGCTATACTAGCGATGAAAATGTCCGTCGTTAGATAGCATGTTCGTCGGAACTTGCTATGGAGGGGTGTCGCTATAGCGACAAAACTGTTTTTTATTTAATTTTAAATAATGGTGAAAATGCTCCTGCATCTATTTTTTTGCGTGATGGGCTTGGAAGAATTGTTATATTGTTATTAGAATCAAGGTGAGTCTATATTTGGCGTGCCCTATCCCTATCCTTGCTAGCAGTGACCATATTTTCTTTTCCTTCATATAAATTATCGATACTTGACATTCTTGGATGTTGCAACCAGGCCTAATGTACACTCTATAAATATTTAGTCGTATGGATCTCTTTGTTCCAGATAATTCATTCAGGCACTGGTTTAGGAAAGCATTCAAGCATTATGTTAGGAAAGCTCTCGCTAACGAGTTCACTTGTTTCACAACACTTGCTGTAACAATAAAAATAAGAGCGACACAAGGATCTTTGCTTGATGCGATCAGAAAATCCGGTGTTCTATTCTCCCCTCTTCTTCTTAATTGGGTGATATTTATTTAGGATGGTCCCTTCACCACCAAGGTCTTTTGCCGGTGGAACTGAGCAAATAAAGACTTAGCACTTAGTGGATTCAAAGAGAGCCTAGGACGGGACTAATTATGAAGCAACATAAAATATGTTTTTAGGAAGCCTGTTAATTCAATATATAGGGAAAATGACATCACACAAGATTTGAGAAGGTGAGTAGGTTTTCATTTTTATATCCACTACATATATTTTTTATACCAACCTTGTAATGCTAGAAAAATTATAACATAGCTCATATGCAAACATAGATTGTATGCGGTTGAAGTGAATAAAAAAATGAAAAATACTAATTCAAAATATTAGAAACTTCATTCCTCGTAATTATTTGAGTATCATGTTTCTAAAATATAGTTAGAGAATACTTCCATGCCTTAGACAGAGCCAAAGTGTGTGCAACAAACCTGAGTGGTGAAATAAATTCAATACCATAGCCTCATGATGGTTGAAGGTCACACTTAGTTCAAATATTATCTTTATTGCATCAGGTGCTCCAGGTAGTTCAGCAAGTTCAAGGTAAGCCATAATATTTTCATTTGTTGTTTCCTCTCTTTGTACCCAATGCTTCCTATGTTATTGTTATTAGATCTAGTTTTGTTACAATAGATGCTAGACCATGCTGCGTTGATGACCCCAGTGATGGGTTGAAATATCAACTATGGGACTACATCACTTTGCATCTCAGTATATCAAGACCAAGATTTGCATCACCCCTCTAAAAGAAAACGATGCGATGCCAAGCATAAGCGGATGTGAATATGTGTAAACCTGCATGGTAGTAATTACATGTGGCCATTATGTGGTGTCATGCCATCTTAGTCTACAATACAACCATTACAAGTGGTCATTGGATTGAGAGGTCGTGACAGTGCATTCATTCCTCCGACAAGAAGAAGTAGAGCATTCATTTCCACAAAAAATGATCAAGCAAATCTACCACATAAAACTTAGGACAAACAAAAACCATCAAGTTATGGTGTAGAACGGATGGAAAAATAATGCAACTAATTGAAAAAATTGGGCAATATTATCTCAAATCACAAGATGGTTCCACATAGCAAACAAATTTATATTTTACAAAGTTAAACTATGTCATTACTTGTGGTGGTATAAGGTATTTAATTCTATGATATCATTTAAAATGAAGTTGTAACTAATTACATCACTTATTACAGATAATACGTACATTATAAACTTTTCCTTACTATGTCACTCTAATGGGAATCGTAGACTCTACCTAAGAGCTCAACCTCTAATCGGTATCAATAATCTTTGTTGTAAGCTATTACATACCAGTATTGAATCTTAATACGTATTGTATAGGCCAACAACTTATGAATAAGTATGGTCCATCAATGGTATTATATCATTACACAATTCTATGAATCCTATATGAAACACAAGTTATACATATGTTATAATTACGACGTAACTAATAGTACTAGTGTGATTGATACGAGATATGAGTACATGTCACTAATTGAGATATGATATTTTTCATCTATAATAAGTAATATTTAATGATAGTGCAACATATCATACATCCAAAAGTTCCATCTTCTTATAAAAAATAACAAAGAAAATTCTAACTATGTGGTTGATATGATGAGTCGTCTCGTAGCTCAGATATTACATATTTTGGATATATTTTATCTTTTATATGAAGACTAGAAATAGTTGTATACTTTATACCCTTTTCTTGGTCCCATATAGCATATAATACATCATTTCACTTAACTAAATCAAACTCATTTTGGCCCTCCACAGCTCATTAGGTCAAATCATTTTTAGATCATATGTTATTTGCAGCTAAATAAAACTAGCACACAAAAAGTAGGTACTCTACCAGCTCTATCGCTGCTTTCTCACCCTTGGGAGTCCATATACATGTATTTCCCAGTGTCCTTACCACAAGGATAATAAAACATTATTGCATCTCTTTTGTGGTTTGCAAATTCTCCAAAATGGCTATCTAAATCCATGTAATAAGATTACATCAGTTGAGCAAGTAGCCGTACTATTCTTCTATGAGATCTAGGTTCATTTTGGATTGTCCCTTAACATAGCCTTAGATAGTGATTATGGATTCCTCATCACATTTTGGAAAACGTTATAGAAACTACTTGGATGTAAGCTGCATATTTCTATTTCCTTTTATCCCCAAATATATCCATAGACTAAGGTTGGTAGCCACAACTTGGTACATGCTTTTTCTGTCTACTATTCTAGCAACACATTATGGAATTCATATTTACAAAATTACATGTATTGCAACACAACTATATTCGATAAATATATACATTTACAAGTTATTCACATTTTGTAGCATGTTATGTCATGTATTTCAACACAACTATAAATAAGCAATCTATAAATTTACAGGTTATTCACATGTTGAAGCATGATATGGCTATCAACCTTTGGCACCTTTTGATCTACCCATCGCTCTTCCACCCATCCACTACAAAACAGAAGAAATGTGAACAGTACAAATATTCCACTTTTGTTCAAAATATTCCACACATTCATGCCCATGTCACAAGAGACCTCACAACCTATCAAGCTTGTTATAAACCCTCCAGGATTGTCACTACATCCTTGTTGAGTTTCATATCACTAACTGGGTTATGATACACTTAGAAAAGAAATGTTTCAAAGGATAATGCCACCACAAACTGAATAAGCCTATGTTTCTGTTTTTGTGAACATTGTTCTCATTTTTCAAAGATATACTACATACAGACTAAGCAGACACTTGGGCAACTACGAATAAAGGTGATGAGCACACTTGATCACCAAAAGGATAGCAATGAAGCACTTGAATGATGCTCGTGGTGATTAACTCTACCCAATTTACCTTTTCCAACATCAGAGTTAAATACAAATACCAATAGTGGATTCTCTGTCTAAAAATGGGATTGAAATAGAGCTCAACTCATCACAAGCACAAAAATAAATCTGCAATAAGAATGAAGATCTTCAAGACCCTTACCACTCTGAGGTTTTCCATTGGTTCTTGTATTTAACTATGATAGCTTCAAAACATCCCACTATAATATTTAATCAAAAGGAAGGCTTGGCATGTGGAATCCGAATGATGATTGGGAAAGGATACTAAAATTCCCAGTTTTGATCGGAAATTGATCGGTAGGATCTATGGAGGATGAGGCTTGTAAGACTGTATATTTATCTAGAATGAGGTCTTGATTCTACTTTTTAAATTTATTAATCTATCTCCATTTTAATTTACATCATGTCTTGGAGGAATTCTTTATTTATTGGACCAATTTTAGTGCCTAGCGTTGAGAAGATAGATCTTCTTCAATTTCCTCTTCAATTTCCTCTTCAATTTCCATCATGTCTTGGAGGAGTTCTTTATTTATTGGACCAATTTTAGTGCCTAGCCTTGAGAATATAGATCTTCTTTCAGGAGTGTATAGTTCAATGCACCATTGCAATATGATAAAGAGTATGTCAGCAAGTACAAGCACAAGATTATGACAAAGTGGATGCTTGAACTAATGGTAGGTTCTTTGGGGCTTAGCTCCATGTGAACATGCAACCTAAGCTATCTAATAAAGGGAACGAGAAATGGTAGAGTGTGGAATAGTGCACACTGGAGGGCGTAGTGACGTCGAACTTCGGGCGTAAAGAAGGCACTGAAAATCAAAATTAGAGTATAGTGGCGTTTGGTGGGCAGTGGGCACTGTTGGTAGTTGGGTTGGAATTTTATCTCATTATGACATCACCTGTGCATCACCTTCAACTTACATTTGGGGCCGCTGATGCCGTGGAGTCCTGGAAACTAGCAATTCAGTCACTTCTTATCACCCCACAAAATTTAAAATTCAAATTAATGTAAGAAATAAGCCTACTTATTTTTGTTGGCTGACTTGCACTTTTTATGATGTAGCTAGTGAGCTAGTGAGACTTACCCATCAAGGAAGAGATGACAACGAACTGCATTCAAATGGGAAACCCTGGTGGGGGAAAACAAGTTAACATTTTTACACTTTTTCTTCCTGCTAAAAAGTAACAAGTAGATCAAGGGACATGTTTTTGTCCTGCAACAAAAAAAAGAGCACTCTGTCTACTTTGTAGAGAAATCTGTCTACAAAGTAATGCAAGGACATTATCACCACGATGTTATACCAAAATTGATGCAGTGACCTCCCTCGTGTGGCTAAGAAAATATCACTCTGTCTAAAAATAGATGCAAGGACAAGATCTTTAGTCTCTGTCCAACAAATGGAAACTCCATTTTATGGTCTACCAGAGAATGCGTAATAGCTTATGTTATGAAGGAACACATAAAATCGCATAGCGGTGGGTGGTGAACATTCATAGATATAACTATCTACTTAGTTTTGTAAAGACGGGTGTCTGTTAAACAAATACTAAACATTAAACTGGATCCTTATAAATATCCATATAACATAAATATTTAACTTAAAAGAAAACATAAAACAAATACTATTTAATAAACACAAAACAAAAACTGATACAAAGTATAAATGTTTAGTGAATTATATATTTATAAATAATTAAATAGTGAATTCTAAAGCTTATTTAAATCTTAAGATGTATTTAAGCATAACAAGATAAGACGACCATGAAATGAATCTACACTGTACACTTGTTTCACTCCAGTTAATCTTGTTGATCCATTGAGGAAAGTCCAAAATATGAGATAATATCTAAACACCTATGCTTGTAACCATCACTGTAATGGCCTGTTCCACTAGAGTAAAGCTCTATTCTTCAAGGGATTCTCCATCATCATCAACAAATGCTTGGATTTTACTGAAAGACTCATATTTCATTTATTGCTGTTGGTGGAGATTTCCTTGGAGAATAGAGCTTTGCTCCAGTAGAACAGGGGATTTATGTGTTCCTTCATAACATAACCATTGTCGGGCTGACCATAAAACAAAGTTTGCAACTTCCAAGTGCTGGAGAAAGAGTGTGAAATATTTGTAGACCAAGTGCTTTTTTTTTCTTACAGGACAGAGGGTCACTGCATTAAATTACAAATATTAGATGTGGAAATTTGAATAATAAAGGGGTAGTAAGAGTTTGGAATATGATGCTGAATATATTAAAAAATTGGGTTGAAGGAAGATTGAAAAAATACCAGATCATTGTATCTAAGGTTAATTTTAAATTGATGTGAAGATGAGTAATTTAACTTAGGCGAGGGGACTCCAGATATACCTAGGGGGTACTTGAAGTATGTCCAAAACTAAACCGTCATAGCTACCCGCAAGGAATATGTGGGCTGAATGGAGTCTCTGAGGCTGTTGTTCATAATGTAATTGAAGGTGTAACAGAGATCGGCCATGAGGTCACTTTTCAGGAGTTCCCGCTTCCTTTGGGTATTTTGCCACCGTAATGGTTTGATCTAGGCGTTGGATTTTCGCTTGATGGTTTGTCAATTTAGGGAGAGTGAATCCTAATTATTCTAGTCACTCAAGTGCTTTTGATGTAGCTCAACTGATCGGACGAACCACATCCAAGTACAAAGCATACACACTAGAGTCTTCATTATTTTTAGTCAATTTTAAGATAGGTGTTCTTGTTAAAAAGAAAACCCTCCAGGAACCTCTTTCGATCCAAGTGGATCTCAATCAGGGAATCAAGGAGGGGTTAATTTTATTATGATTACTAAAACAAATGATGATAGCATATGAAGCATAAACATAAAAGCAAACAACATTTTTCTAATTAGACTACCACGACCCTTTCTTCACCTTTCGGCTCAAAAGGAGGCTCATGGGGTAAGAATTAAAATTACTTTGAAACCACTAGATATGGAATATGATAATGATTATAAATCAAAGTATACTACCCTGCAGATTACAACTACACTAGATTGAAAAAAAGATGAACAAAAAGTAAAAAATGACACAGACGCAAATCTCCCCAGGGGGGATGGTGAATAGGCTCTTTCGAGCCTATTCGAAAATATTTTTATTTTTATTAGCAGCAATTATAATATCAAAAAACTGAAATTAATCCACTTGGTCCTTATATGGAATGAGACCAAAGGTTTACAAATTGAAAAAAATTGAAATTTATGGAAGATGGAGACCCCCTGGGGGGTTTTGAATGGTCCAAAAATGATTTCTAGACAGCGCCTCCTCCTCTTTTTTGTTACACCTGCTAAAAAACAGCAAGATTATCACAGTTAAATATGCCCAAAATTACTTTGAAAGTACTTTTGTATGAACAAACGTTTTACCCAAAAATTCTAAGTTAAAACTAGTTTTAATGAAGCCGAAAAAGAACCAAGGAAAGCAAGCTTTCCTTGGGATCTTGGCCTGATTTTGGTGCAGAAAATATGAATCACTTAAATTTCTGGATATAACTTTTTATATTCTAAGGAAAAAACCATGCGTTCACCAAGTTTTAGATCTACTTTCACAGCCTTGAAAAATGACAATTTTCCCTAAAACTAGATCTAGAATGCTTGTAAATTTTCTTTAGGAATGAGATCTAGTTTGTTGAGCTTTAAGGAAGAATGATATATGCAATATGAACTCTGAAATTGATATATATAAGCAATTTTAAAGCTGAAAACAAGTAACCAGACTGATTTTAGAAAAAAATGAAGGAGGAAGAGGAAAAGAAGAGCATTTTTTCTGGAAGCCGTAAAGATCAACCGTGGAGCTTTCCGGTGGAATGTCAAGGGACTATTCCTTTGAATGGTTTTGGAGAGAGTGAAGAATAAAACTAGATTAGCATCCTCTCCAAGCTAGGAACCTGCAACTGAATCCAAACACTTGCCAAAATACTTGTGAGATTCGGTTAACACATACATAGAGATTTTAGAATAACATGCATATAAACTTATAAAACATGTTGAATCTAGATCTCTAAACATGCATAAAAAAGGAAAGAGATGGACAATAAACTTATTAACAAACTCCTTTCCTATCAAGATTATAATAAACTTATTATCAATCTTATTAATGAATCCACAAACAATCAGCGAATTATGAACATAGATACAGGTTACCTCAGTGAAACATGGCAATGCTTATCCACACATACAATGACATGACACCATATTGCCTCCAAATCTTCACTTTATTCCAATAGAAAAAGATATTACACAGTATTACAACAGCAAAAACTCCTCAATCCAACTCTAACTAGCTTAGAAGAGGCAGCATGAGCTTTATTTATACAAAAAATAGGAGATCCAGCCCAGGCCCACGCAAATCCCAAGGAGATAGACCACTATAGCTGAAGGAGAGTCCATCAATGCTTGATCTGTGTCTAACTGAGCCAGATCTGAGTCTCACTGACTGCAATTGTCAATCAGAGAGCTAATCTGACTGACACCTCAACCTGTTGACTGAAGCATCCACCAAAACTCATCCAGATGAGCCCAAACATGTGGAGGAGAGAGGGAAGGAGAAATTCCCCATAAAGGAAGCTGAATTTCAACTCTGGATCCACCCAGATCACCTCCTTTAGTCAAGGATTTGTCAGATCCGGTCAATTTGGTGCAGATCTGACTGATTTCAATCAAATCGGCTGAGAATCCACTGATCTAGTATTTTGGATTTGCTCCATTATTCATCAATTTATTAATTAAAATAATCAATAATTGTTTTTTTTTTCTGGCTTTCTGACATGAGTGATGGAAAATCACTTAAAACTAGGAAACAGTGGGTCTATAGGTTTACTGGGTTCTCTTAGCTTGAAAATGAGCACCTACATGACTTAAACGGACTTTTGAGCCAACTTTTATTACAAAATCAATTTTTCCAATTAAACTATTAAAAAATAGCCTAAGTTTTGAAAAAAATAAGTTTTAATAAAACACACTGAAAAAATTAAAAAAATTAAAAAATTGAAAAAAACCTAGGGGGACTTAGACATGTTCATATGACTCGACCATGATGCCTAGCATGTTTATACATTGACACATAGACTCTAATAACCTCAATAGGCCTAAATGCCAAGTCGACCACCCCAACTTTGGAGGTATGGAGTGAAAAACTCAGAAATTATCAGTCGTTTGTTCAACAACCAATAATAACCAAGGGAAAAAACACCCTGGGCTGATCGGATTGACAAATAAAGTCTAAGAGACCAAGTCTTTTACATACACTATCATGCTAGAACATTTATTACAATTCCCCCATGGGGTATGAACATGTGATATAGTACAACAAGCACTTCCCAGAAGCACTTTTGAAGGTCTTCTGAAGTCCGAACAAAAATGTAACGTCCCCGTCCCTCCGACCGAGAAGATGACGCTACCATGGTGTTAACCATCCGGGCTACCAGCCCCATGAACATGTACATGAATAAAATTTCTGAAACAGAATGCTGAAGCAAATGCTTTGAACTAGAACATGCACACATGAACATTTATCATGCACAGATGCAATTGTTTATCATACACAGTGGAAGCAACATACATTCATACAAGCATTCATTCAACATGTCCATCATAATCATTAACAGTAAATAGGATTGCAGAAGTAAAATAGACAAGGTCACTTATCTTTTGAAGAACTCATTCCGCAACCAGCTACGTCGCTGCAACGTTCCAACCAACCATAGGCCAACGTGCTCCTTAATCTCTCAGCAACGTTGCCACCCCCGAGTTGGGCATTGATTCTCCAAGGAATAAGGGAACAAGCAGGCTTACACATAGCCAAAGATACTCAAAACACAGCTAAGCCAACACAGTTGGGTTTATCAAGCCATTAAGGATTTGGGAAAGGCTAAATGCTAAGCTAGTGAGCCCATTACAGAGCTAGGAACACCTACACCAGAACTAGCTTGACTTCTAAGACACCCACACACACCCAAAACAAGGAATCAATCCCTTCTTTGCTACACAGTCCCTCAGGCGCTGCATTCCCTTCCAGTGCTATTCAGGGGTTGTGGAGAAGAAAGCCAGCCCTCTAGCCCTGTCTGTGTGGTTTCCAACCACCGGGTTTATCAAGCAAACCAATCCCCCATCCCTGCTCCTAACACAGTCCGAAGACCAACCATTGCACGCATGCAACTACTCAACAATTACAGCTTATTAGGGAAAACGACTCCCAAGCAAATTACACAGTCCCAAACGTATCAGTGAACGTGGGGAAAACAACAGTCCCAAAACGTAATCGGTGAGCACAACTCACAACATGGGGAAAATGGCTCCAAACAGTCTGTGCGTGAGGAAAACTTGCACCAGACCCCCAAATATAAAGAAGACCACAACAATCACCACGTAAGGGAGACAACAGTCCATCCTGGACAACTTAAGCAAGCAGAAAATACTTATACATGCTGCACTGGGGAAGAAACTACATTCTCTTAGCCTGTGCGTGAAGGAAACTTGCACTAGATCCCCAAAATACAGAGGGGAAAACATACCCGATTCCACTCTGTGGAAAAACGTGAATGACCACCGATAAGCGGCTCCCCTCCTAGCTGCATGGGATCCAATAGAACAACTTCTTGTGCATGAGGATGAACAAGACCTCTGCTCCTGCGTGAGGATGAAAAGACAACAGAGAGGATGCGAAAATGAAAGTGCGTGAGTGTTTCAGCACCCGGCGTGGAGAGAATGCAGTCGTGAGTTTTTTTGCTGGAGTGACCGCGGTGGTTTGCTTGCCATCGTGAGGTCAACCACACTGGTGGTGGATTGTGTGTGTGGGAAAGGACTGACAGTCCTGCCACACTCCCCTCTCAGCCATAACTGCCCCAGCTAACAACAACAGTTATTAATTATGGTGGTTGGAGTAAAACAAGGAGAGATGACACTGTTGGGCTATAGGGCAGACCCGGGCTTTATACCATTAACTTCGCACCAACAAAAGACCCACAGTGTTGGCCCTTTCGGCAACAACCTGCGGACAGGTTGCAGTCTCACTAGAAATAGCTATGGGGTGCCGCAGAATCAGGTTTCTGCAAGCAGAAGAGGGATATTACTGTACCTTTAGTTTCTAACACTTATAATCATACAATGCAAAACTTTAATAGTTACTTATTTAGCTTCGCGGTTAGATAAACAAACAGTGCCTTGATTAATCCTTTACTGGGAATTCCAGTGAAGTTGATATTTAGCAGTGATCTTACTTATCAGATATATATTCATCAATGCATAAAGAACAACACAACAAAAACCACAACACACGATATAACGTGGTTCACCCCCAGTTTAGGGGTTACGTCCACAGAACTGTGTTTTATTCAACTCTTTACAAAACCCATAGTTCTGATCTGTGCACTCAGCTGCAGATCCTTTCAAGTCCTTAAAGCCCTGCACACAGCTGCAGGCCTCTGCGCACACAGCTACAGATTTCCTTAATCACCCAAAACCCTCTGCGCACACAGCTATAGAGGTCGTCCATGCACACAGCTGGGATTGAACCTTCTCTTACAAAATAGCCTTAGCTTCGCATTAATTCATCTTACATCAAAAACCTAAACTGACTTCTTTACAAGAGTGCTTATTTATGGTGCACTTATTACAAAACCATGGGCTTAAACCATGGGCACCCCGAACCCTAAACCCTGGACTGAAACCATGGGTTTATTACAAAAGAAGGTTTTTACTCAACCCCGACACCCCTAAGACTGTTTTGAATCATAACTCTGCTTACAACTTCCACAAAAACCGTGGTGTTACCAAAATTAGGGACCGTTAAGGTGTGCGCCCCAACAGGCCCCTAAGACTCACCAGTGGCCCATCCCGGGACACTCTGCTGCTCTTCTGGGAGGTGGACTTTGTCAGCGAAGATAGTGAACTGTTTATTGAGGCCACACATGATAGTGTCTGCGGCTTGCTCCTTTTCGACCAACTCCTACAATACTGCGGCTGATGCTTCGCTGACCTTTGTCTGCGCAAATGCAGCATATTCCTTCAGAACTTTGAGTTGGGTGTCCACAGCAGTACTCAACTCGAAAGCTTCGCTGATAAGTGGCTACATAGAGTTTTCCACTTTTGTTGCTCTTGCTCTACATGACTCAATTTCCTGTTGGAGTTCATTGCTTCGCTTTACCTTGAGCATTTTCTCCATAGGCGGCAGAGTCTTAATTTCTGCTTTTACTGTATCCAACTCTGTCTGTCCCTGCCTGATGGTTTCTTGTAGCTGTCCGACTTCTAGATGTTCCTGCAGGGTGGTCCAGGCCTCAACATTGTCTTCTAGCAGCTTCGCTACACTGCTCACAGTATCCGATATTTTTGTTGCGGAGGCCTGAATGTCGACTCAACGTTGCTCCCTGACCTCTGGTGGGCTCTTCGGGGTGATGCAGAGTTGAAGCTCCGCAATATGAGCCTCATAGGCTGCTTTGAGCTTCTCTATTTCACTGCGAGACTGCTGTGCATAATATTTCAACCTGGCTAATCTTTGTTCTGGTTCTTCCATCAGCTGTATGTCGAATTCAGGAAGACTTCGACATGCCTCATCCAAGACTCATACTAGGGTAATGCGCTTATGTTCTGCATCCCTCTTTCTCTGCTCCGCTGCCTCCAGCTACGTGGCAAAGCCCTGCTGCTTACTTATGGAATTTTCCAATTGCATTTGTGAATATTGGTTGCGTGCCTGGATTTCCTTCATAATCGCTAACTGATAGAGATGTAGATCCGTCATGGACATCTTAGTGTAATTGATTCCAACCTTCATACTCATCTCCGGACGAGACGCTGCATCCGTTAATATGAGGGCGACACTCGAGACTTGGCCTTTGTTGTCTCTGGCCGGCCATTGCCTTAGGTCTGGCAGTGCGCTTAGTGGGACAGTGCTTGCTGAAGCGCCAGTCAGTGATTTTTCTGCGAAGTCCTTCAACTTCGAAATGTGTTTTGCTACACCGGTGATGGCATGCAGTTGTGTGGCTGCAAATTCTGACCATTTCTTGGTGAGAACTTCTATGGACCTCGAGAGAGCCTGATCAAGCTTCTCACTTGTTAGGCTGGGCTCCTCGTCAATATTCTTGTCCTTCGACGTGTTCGTTTTCTTTCGGGACTGGGGTTTGTTCACTTCCTCCGGCTCTAGCGTCTTGCGCTTATCCTGCCGATTAGGGTTTAAAATAGTTTTAACCAAGTCTTCTTCTTCTTCGTCATTGCCCTCGTCTCCACCCTGGTCACTTTCACTCTACTGTGACTCAGTTTGTTCTTCACTGTCTTCAGGGGGGTCTTGCTGCTGTGTATGACTAGGGCCTGCGCCTAGATTGGTAACTGGGGGAACTGGAATGGTGGGTTTTTTTCCTGCGTCCTTCAACCATTCCGCGGGCCATTGTTGAACGACCGCGAGGATGTCTTCTTTGGTCACTACATATGGTAACTTAAACCATTGATGCTTTTGATCTGCGTGGGCCTGGATGAAAATATGATGCATGTCGGCACTGAAATGGGCTGCGTTGTTGTATTGAGAGAATAACTCATTAGTGAGCTGAGGGGTTTTCATGATCTCATATGAGATACTCATCATATAAAAGGAAAATACACAGTTGGTCATGTGCTGTAGGGTTTTATCCTGGGAAACTCACAGAGAGGCGTACCGTACTACGCCAGGCAAGTCCGGAGGTATAGCAGCAAACTGCGCCTCTGTAGGTTCTTGCCATCCTACCAGGGTGATAAGAACTATCAACCAAGAATAGTGAAAGGGCCTACCTTTCTCCTGCGCATCGCAGACGTCTTCAAGGAATTCCTTCGCGATATACGCTGCCCAGTTGTAACTGTAGCCTTCGGCACAGTTCGCAACAATTCTAATAACCGGGGCAGGCACTTCATATGGTCTGCACTTTCGTAGGAGCTTGCATGCTAGAAGCTCAACTGCGAAGCAAATATTATGTTTTTGAATTGCGGAAGTGTGATACCCTGGTTTTCCCTTCGTCAAGCCGAAGCGTTCCTTCATGCTTTGTGCGAGCTTCATATCCTCATGCTTTGAAGAAAATTCGGTCCCCAGATCAGGCCACGCTATTGGTAAGGCTGTGATCCTATGAATGAGCTCACCATTAATAGGAATTTTCTTGTCTCCTATCCACAGGTGGCCATCATGTACTAATGCCAGCAGGTGCTTGACCACTATGGCTACCTGTGTGCTGCGACCAAAATGGAGAACATCGAGCATCTTTAGCAGACCAGCTTGATCCAAGCCAGCAGCCCACTGTTTTACTTCCAGCAATGTCGTGCTAGTCTTTGGATATTTGACAAAATGCAAGTATTGTGCTGGGCAAAACTGTGGAAACTTTCCACGATCATTCGTGTCGTGGTTGACATACTTAAGCCGATCTATTTTCCCTGTCATGGTCCCGACCAACTGCACTCCCGGGGGCAACGAAGGGGTGCGTAATGTGAACTTCTTTAGTCGCCGAGGTGGCTGGACTCCTGGTCGAACTGGTGGAAGATACGGTGGACGCTTCAGTGCAATGTTCTCATCTTCTGCAGGTGGGACCTCTGCTAAACCAGTCGGAGGCATCTCGGGGTCCTTTGGTGTTTTCCTTGATTGCTTGTGGCAGTCTTCGTTGTGCTTAGAACGAAATTCAGGTTTGAACTTCTTTCGGGCAGATCGTGTCTACATTGGCTGAGTCGACGTTGGGGGATTTTCTTCACGGGGAGTAGATGCAGATGGTTGGTTGAAAAGGTTCGGCAAAATCGACTGCTCAAACTCTCTCAATAGTTCCTGGAACTCACGATCAGCGGACATGGATGCAATTGTAAAACTTAAGAAACTGAAAAATGCGAACCTTGCGGGTGTGGGTGTCTTCTTATAGAATCTATCCCTGAAATCTGTCATAACTGTGCATTGATGGAGCCAATTCTAATAGAGATCTTGTCCAAACGGCGGTACATTTTCTAAGATCTCATTAATACAGGCAGTAAATACGAGTAGCGTACCGGCACCGCCAATTTTGATTTCTTCAAATGGTCGAATTTTAATCTTCGACACATCTTTCCTTCTTCGGCACAAGCAGTGACTCTGGCTATGCCCTAATAAGGGCATTCGACACCTCTGAACACCATCTGCGACATGTGGTCAAGCTTCCACCCACGACAAAATGTCATCCACAGCTTTAATGATTCCTTTTATTTCAAGGAACTTTATCAGACATAAGTCCCGATACTCATGGAGAAGTTGGGTCGCTTCGCTTACCGTGTCTTCATCCCAATAATCTCCACTGGTAGCATACTTAGGCTGGTCTTCTGATCCAATGTTGACTGTCCGCGTCTTCGGGGGCTGAGTCACTTCAGGGGCTTCGACTGCTGATCCATGTATGTCGCAGTGTCTTTCTGACTCAGGAATATCAATATTGCGCGGATCATCATCCTCTTCAATTGCGAGGTTATAATATTCGACTGCATGAGATTCTTGTGCTTTCCAATCAGGCCGGTATTTTACTACTTCTTGATCATCAAATACCTTAGTATGGACCAACCTGATAGCTGCATATAAAGCTAGACAATCTTCATTAGTAGAAAAGGTAAGCACAAAACTATTAACAAGACAATCCCAACTTATAGTATCTTGGCGAAGCTCAGCCTCCACGTACCAGTTCTTTGCTATCGATTCCAGAGTATGTACAAATCGATGTACGCATTCTACCTGAGGTACATGCTTCCATGCCTCGTAGCATTGTTCCAAATGTCCCTGATGACTAGTCTTACCATTAAACCTGGTTCACACCTCCTGAGGCTGATCCCTAAATCTTAGACGAAGGAACTTCTGACAAGCTTTCCAACTAGGAATGTTCTTCTTATGGCTATTCCACCATCTGGATGCTGTGGCTCTGAATACTGAATCCAGAGTCTCCATTTTATGTGAATTTGGTATCTGGTCTGAGAATTGTTCAATAAACTGTTCTGGGTTTGACAACTCATCAAAAATAGGTAGGATTCTGACATGTGCACCAAGCCATCTGATAGATTTGGTAATTCTAGCACATCTATGTCCATGCAGCTCATAAAGTCTGTTCTGCTAGTTTTCTAACCCATCATCTGAATCTGTCATGCAAGAGCTGTCACACTGCCAATCCATGATACCTTCGGCAGTAGGATCAACATAATCTTCTTCCTTTGCTGTGATATTGTAGATGTGGTCCAAAACATCCTGGTCTTCATCTCTTACTGGCTCTGTGTATCTCTCTCCTTGAGAAGGGTCCAATGGGACTATGACTCTCAGTTCTTTCCCTTCGAAAGTCATCTGTCTCTTTTTTAGGTTAATGACTGCATCATTGTCTAATGCCCACTCAATACCTAGCAATGCTGGATAGGGGTTGCTGTCGTCAATGATCTCAATAACTTCGAAGTCTGCTATAGTACAGATGCCATCAATATCTACTGGGACCTTAGGGAGTCGTCCTAGGGGCACAATATTCTGCTGATTGGATAATCTCAACTGTATAGGGGACCAATCAAGGGTATGTTTTCCCATTTGTTCCTAGGTTTGCTTAGTTAATACATTTACCTCTGATCCTAGGTCCAAGATAACATCAGTCATATCATACTCTCCTATCTGAGTATTCAATCTCATTTTCCTGCCAATTCTCCTGACTCTATTAATAGCTTTTGCCTGACCAGAACTTTGCTGAGGTTTGTAGGAAGCAATAACTTTCTGCAACTCACTTAAAGCATTCTGATTTTGTAAGAGCTTCAGACAACTTTGTAAAAAGGAGGACAGTGTACTTACTTTATCTGTCAAAGCTTCTTGTGGCTGCGACTGCTGCTGAAGTTGTTGTGCAGGTATTACTGATGTGTTAGGAGTAGCAAAATCTCTCTTGGCTTCCATGAATGTTTCTTTTTCTCTTTCGATATCAAATGCTGGGACTTTTGCTGGGGCCTTACGAACCCAAGCCTTGTCAGGATGTTGCTCCTTATTCTGTACTTCTGTCATAGTGCCACTCCGGGTAACAACATTAATGGCTGGGGCAAGTCTTTGCTAGACAGAAATCATCTGAATATTCTGAGTAGGGGCACTGTTTCTTTCCTGAATCTTAGCTATCAACTGCGGGCACTGCTCGATCACATGATCTACTGCTCGGCAAT
>LPNX011232733.1:306764-329012 GCA_001517045.1 Pseudotsuga menziesii
CCTAGGCTTTAATCAAGCTTCTCATGGTAGCTGCAACATCTGATGGAGTCTCTTAGAATCTCCTTCCATTAGACTCTATGTCATCATTTCTATTACAGACATTTTCTCCCATGGCATCTTCTGCTCGCTCGTAAGAATCCCGAGCATCATACCCATCATGGGTTCTCATGACTGAACCACCACTTACTTATCAAACTGCACTACTTGGAATACTTCCCTTGAAGGTGACTATGATTCTGCAAACGTGTTAGTAACACAACTGTTAGATGCATAACATTGACATAAACCAACATTACTTACCCTCTCCTGGAAAAATGATAAAATTATAAGTTTTCCCAAAACATAGAATTTTTTTTTTAATCATTGGTTCTCGCGCAATCTAGTGCATAAAATCACTGCCTCTTTTCTCATTTTCAGTCCTGAAAATCCACTGAAAAACAGCTGAAAATTCCCTTGAAAAACAGTCGAAATCTGCTAGGAAATCCCACTTGAAAATCTCAAAATTTCCTCTGCAGAATCAGCTCTCATTTCAACTATCACTCCGACGTTTCGGCAGTCCAAAAAACTAACTTCCTCCACTGTCCATCGGCGATCGGATCCTCTAAACACTACCATGTCGACGATCGAATCTTCTAACCTTCAGAAGGGTAGTCCTTTAGACAGCCGCAATGACGGATGTTCAATCCACTAACCATCGCCGATGGCTAACGACTCCAGGACTTAGAAAAATTTCTGAAATTTTCCCCCTTTTTGTCTTCCTCTTCACCGCTTGATCGGCTCAACTTTCTTCTTTTTGTCGGCAAAATAGTTTCATCAGCAGCTGTAATGGCGGAACATGATCTTCGATCTTCTTTCGATCGGCGGCACAACCTGATCAGTATCGGCAGTCTTTTCTCGTCGGCAGGCTAGTGCTCTTGGCTTCCGAAATGACGGGCGCACGAACCACTATCCTCTTCCGATAGTTGACGATTTTGGCCTTAGGAAAATTTTTAAACTTTCTTTATGGCATCGGCGGTCGAAGGCTTTACCTATCGGGCGCGTAGTTGTCTAGCCATCTGCAACGGCGGGCGCTCGATCAACTATTTTCCGCCGACAGACGTCGAACACTTAGAAATTTTTCTGCGATTTTCCTTCCAAACGTCCTCCATCGGGTATGCTTCCGCCTAGCTCTTTGGGTATGCTTGGTCAGGATTTAAAGCCTAGATAGAAAATATAAAATGCCACAGGCCATATTATGCTTGTTCAGTTTTCATTTCAGCTTAGTGTTGTTTCAACATTATTTCAATTTGGTTTAAAATTTAGGTATAATTGGTTTATGGTAAATATTTGAAGTTATTTACTTCTTTGATGGAAAGATTTATTAGATCAGTAAGATATTTTGTTCTTATTAAAGGATTATATTTGAATAATATTTAGTTTTGAAATTATTTTACTAGCAGTAAATTTTATTATTACTGTAATAAATTATGGAAAAGTTATGCTAGGTTTTTAAATTGTAAAAGTGTAAATTTTACCCTAGTGTGATAGTACTGATCTCTTGTAAACCCTAGTTATTTCTAGAGGTTTGCAGCGTTAATACCTTTTGTTTACAGTAAACCTAGTTTAAATGTATGAATGACTAGGTAATTTAGATAACCTAAATTACTATGTACTAGGTTAAACCTAATTTAAATATTTGACTGTTCTATACTAATTATTAAGTTCTACTTATTGAATTTATAATATATACTTTACTAGTTTTGAATATGTAAATATTATACATACTAGTACTTATTATTTAATTTTATTTTTTACCTGTAATTAGATATTTTAGATATTTCCAATAAACAGTACAAATACGGCTAAACTTTTGTAATTAGATTACATAAAAACCTGTAGAAGTAATTATTTACATCTGCACTCAAAGTTATTGAAATCTACTTATCTGAAGTAAGCATACCTGGTGTACTAGAGTACTGCCTTGTAAGAGGCGTGGAAAAATATAGTTTGGGTAATTTTCCTATCTATCTATTAACTTAGCAATATCTCTACTGTTTATCATAATCTAACTGCTTACTAACTTTCACAGTATAAACAAATGTTCTTTCTTTATCCTTAATAATGATAAAATAGCAATATACTAATCATGAGAAACTCTTAAACTTTTCTGAAATAGTAAATAAAATAATAATTGAACTTAAACAAGTAGAACGTGTCAAATAGATGAGGTGACAACAACTTAAGGAGGCTGTTCCTCCCAACCAAATCCTAAAGAAAAGCTGAACAACAGTTCTTAGGACCCCCGAGCTTGTCTCCTGATCCTCCTGGTAGAGCGCTGGGTGAGAGATGAAATCTTGAGATCCTCTGCAACTCTATTGAGTATTCAGGAGTAATTCAGTCCTGCTTACAATAGTAATAACTTCATCTTAGAATATCCTCCACAAGTTCAATCTTCAACACTTATCCCCTCAAACTTACTTCAGCTAGTCCCCTCCATCGAATTCACATGTGCACTTCATTCCCTCAGAATGATCACAAATCCAGAATGAGCAGCCTTAGCTGTCTTCAATGGGAAGTTTTATATGATTTCCTAGGTTTTCTGAGTTAGTTTTTACTTAATGAGCCACTTGCTCCTATTCCACTTTCTTGGGGAATCATGACCACAAATATAGGGAAGTTGCCACCTGCAATAGCTAGAAGTAGTTTGAGGATGATGCCACTTGTCAATATACTCTCAACCCAGTATCCTCCACCAAGTGACCAGTAAACACTCATTTAACAACTTCCCTAAGCTGTTGTCTCATATTTTATTTATTTATTAATAAAATATTCTGCAATACATTAAATTATCCTTGACCCCACTTGGTCATTAATTACAAACTTTAACATAAAATATAACATAATGTTCCTCAATAACATAAAATTGTTTTGCAAATTGGGGCACGTGACATACACACCCCCTTAATTTATAACATCATCCTCGATGTTATTTATTCATCATCCTCAGAATTTTCGTAGAATGGAATTGGATATGCATCTCGCATATGACTTTCCAATTCCCAGGTGGCTTCTTCTGGACTAAGGTGCTTCCATTGCACTTTCACCTGACCAATGGTGCGATTTCGAAGCTTGATCTCCCTCGTTTTAAGGATACAATCCGGTTCCACCAGTAAATATCCTTTGGGTTCCACCTGCACATCATTCCAGTTAATAACATGAGTAGCATCATGTACATAATTTTTTAATACAGAAATATGAAAAACATTGTGAACTCTTTGCGGTAAATCTAACTGATACGCTACTTGTCCTATCCTGGACAATATTTCAAAAGGTCTGCAATATCGGGGTGCTAACTTAGCACAATTACCTAACCTCAGAGAACTTTTTTTGGTCTCACCTTAATAAAAACATGTTCGCCTACCTGAAACTCCTTTGGAGTTCGTTTAAGATCTGCTTGACTTTTCTGTCGATCTTGCGCAACTTTCAAATTACCTTGTACCTGTTTTAAAATTAACTCCATTTCTTTTAATAATTCAGGCCCTAATACTAGCCTGTCAACAGGATTATTCCAAGAGATGGGGGTATTGCATTTCATGCCATACAAAATTTCAAAAGGACTATATCTAGCTGAGCCTTGATAATGATTATTGTAAGCAAATTCTACCAAGTAAGTCTACAAGATTTGGCAGCAAATTCTACCAGGATTTCATAGCAAACTCTTGTGGGAATTTTGAGCCATATGTAGTAGTGGTATGTCCTATCTTTACCGCTCCCGAATATCGGTACAGATATTTGGTGTACTATCTTCAGCAAGGATATCTAGCAGAGTATTGGAACTCCAAGCAGAGAAGGGCACTTCATTTGAATTCAGCCTCCTCTCAAGTAATGGATGGAGTGCTTTTTAGAAAAAAATATGATTGGAGTTTTTCTCAAATGTTCTGAGAGAGAGGATGCCTCTAAAACAGTCAAAGAATTACATGATGGACCTGCAGGAGGACATTATTCTGGGGATACCACAGCTCATAAGATACTCAGAGCTGGATATTATTGGACAACTTTGTTTAAAGATGCCCATGCCTATGCAAGAAAATGTGATGTATGTCAGATAATTGGTGGTAAATTGTCAAAAGCTGTGTGACCTCTACAACCTGTTACTATTTCAGAGCCATTCGAATAGTGGGGCATAGATTTTATTGGGGAAATAAATCCAAATTCTTCATTACAACATCAGTATATCCTTAAGGCTAAAAATTATTTCATCCGATGGGTGGAAGCGATTCTATTGCGCAAAGTGAACAAGAATGAGGTCATCGACTTCCTGCAAAAGAACATTATGGCCAGCTTTGGAGTTCCAATTTCCTTTGTTTTTGATAATGCATCTTATTTATCATCTATTAAAATAACTGAGTTTTCTTATGAAAAGGGAATTAAGTTACATTACTCAGCGAATTCTTATCCTCAGGGAAATAGTTTAGCAGAATCAACAAATAAGAACCTTATTCGAATTTTGAAGAAAACCGTTATTGAAAATCAGAAAAATTGGCACCCAGCGCTTCCAAATGAACTATGGGCAGACAAGGTCACTCCAAATAATTTCTTAGGAGTGTCTCCCTATAGTCTGGTATATGGAAAAGAATCTATTCCCCCCCCCAAACATTCTGCTCCCATCTTCGCAGTTAGCTCAACCCTTAATGGGTTGTTGGAGCGAAGTTTTACAAGCATGAATTGACACTTTGTTAAAACTAGAGGAATTACGGCAAAAGGATAAAGATAATTTCAATCAACATCAAGTTATCATTGAATTATGGTTTGACAAAAGAAAATCTAGTACAAGGAACTTTGATGTAGGGGGGCTAGTTTTGAAATGGGATAATCTGCATGCAGAAAAGGGAAAACACTCAAAGTTCCAACATTTATGGATTGGCCCTTACCTAATCACTGAAAAGTTAGGCCCTGCAACTTACAAATTGCAAGATTTACAAGGATAGGAAGAAGGTCTTCCTGTAAATGGCCTTTGTCTCAAACATTTCTTTACCTAGGATCTAGAAACCCTTTGTACATAAATAAACTTGTTTTTATTGATTTTTCTAGTTTGTTTTATGCTTATTTATTTTACCTTATTTCATAGCCTTAGTTTTTTTTCTTTTAATAAACCAACTCAATTTTTGGTGCTTGGAGGTATAGGCATCTGATTAAACTCAAAATATTTGGATGTCAGGAACTGCTTATGGGAAAGAGAAAATGGTAAAGTTCGATCATGATGAGATTCTTTAACTATTGATAGACGATGGAAAGGGAAGCTAGTCTTTAAGACCACTTTTGAATCATTATAACCCTTGTGAAATAACCAAGATTCATGAGGTCTAGAGTACTATCTTAGGGTTTCATCCATTCTCACATTAATACTCGTCTCAGGAAGCATATCATGATGGACCCACAGAAAGGAGGAAAGTCTGACGGATGTATGGTATTGAAAATGATCCCATTGCTAAAAATAAAAAAAAGGCAAAAATTCTTAGATTGAGAAGTCAATGTTCTAAAATGTTCAGTCTTAAATTAAAGAAATGATGTTGAAGAAATAAATCATCAAACTGAAAGGGCTGTTAAAACAACAAATATTAGCAAGGTTCTTCTTCGTTCGTGAGCATGATGAGCAAACAAATTTGTCACTCACACAAAAGGACATTGTGGATGGAAGAACCTGTACCAAATTCTCAAAGCAAAAGAAGCAATCAAGGAAGAATCATAAGACATTTTCAGTCATAAAGAAAGCATCAAAAGAATGCTAATAGCATAGGAATGAAGGACAAATGAATACATATGTCTTACTCTGTTATGATCTTGTGGAGTCTTATTTGGTGGCAACGTAAAGACAAGGGGGTTAAATGAACTTCATACTCTGGCCCCAAGAGAGTTATCAAGACACTGAACTCTTGGTTAACTTAATCCCAAAGAAATGGTATCAAATGTGATGCTTGCAAGTTGCATCCCTGAATAAGTATGGTTTAAAGAAGTATCGGGAAATGCATTTTACGTAATCATTGAACATTCACAGTACAATACCATATGGCAATCTTGTTGTTCAAAGAATGTTTTTCTTTCCAGAGCTCTGTGTTCACCAGCTAGTCGCCAATTTTTGCTGCTGCAATTGCTTCTCCATTTTTTTTCCATATTTTAAGGCCCCTCCTTCCATTTTTTAGTTTAAAATCATGCTTTCACTTGTTTCCCAACTTAGATAAGCCCCCCCTACATACCTAGTCTTTCCTAGAAGTTTGAGTATAAGTTTTTCCCTAAGCTTGAAGTTTCATTTTGGTAAAAATCCTTATGTGCGACCTTGGAAATGTGCCTTATATAAAAAAATACGCTTTCAATTTCAAATAAACGGCCAAGTACAATTTCACCCAAGATCAAAGGCCGCAAATTGTTTCCACCAAGGAAAATTCAGGAGCAGAAAAGCGGAATAGACAAGTTTCGGCTGTGAAAATTGGTAAACCCGACTTTCGTTTTCTGTAGTTAGAGATCTGACGGTCATGGAGAATCCCACACAGATCAACGGTCAAGATCAGTGAAAGTGGAAAAGTGGAAGCGAAAAGATTAATTTTGAACTTTGTGAAAGTTGGCATTTCCGATTTCCGCTTTCCGGGATGGCGGAAGAGGAAAAGTAGAAGCGGTAAGATTAAGTTTAAACTTCGTGAATTCTGAAATCCCACTTTTCGATTTCCTCTTTTCAGAAGAGCGGAAGCGAAAAGGCGGAGGTGAAAAGGCAAAAGCAGAAATTTTAAATTTTAAACTTTGAAACAAGTTGATATTCATATTTCTGCTTTCCAGAAGAGCGGAAGTGGAAGATGTAGATTTTGGTTGTAAAATCTTAGAGTCCCGCTTCCTGCTTTCCGCAACTTGCAACTTGATTTGAAATCAATGGCTCGGAAAGCTTCCACACAAATCAACCGCCAAGAAAAGCAGAAGAGGAAAGATCAGAGTTTGCTCATTAAAAAAATAGATTCCCACCTTTCACTTTCCACAGTTTCAGATCAACGGTCCAGAAAGTTTCCGCATAAGATCGACTGTGCGAAAAGGTTGTCACAGAAATCCAAATCACAGAATTTATAATGTAAATTTGGATAATCTGCATCCCGTAACTTTTATTTCAGATCAATGACGAAGGATGACTCTGGAATAAGATCAACGATTTAGGGAAAAGCAGAAAAGAGCTTGCTAGGCTGCATGATCTAATGGTTCAAATCAAACCCGATCCATCTTTGGGATGATCTGAGCCATCCAAACTCTGTTTTGTTCTTAAATGTGAACCATTGGGGAAATTGAGATATCTTCCTCTCGAAGCTTAACCTAAGTAAAATTGCTTGCTTAACATGGCGCTAGTCATCATGTTTTGTTCTGTTTAATAGCCAACACATATCACTAAACCTGGAATTGAAAATACTATGATTAGTTGCAGTATCATTGGCAAATCATTGTTGTTTAATATACAGGAGAAGCTTTACATAATATTTTTGAATGTAATTTCTAGATCAGGTATATCTCTCATTATGTCTTCTTATGTATCACAGGTACTATTATTCACCAAATTAGGATGGGCGATTGTGAGATTGGGTAAATGTTGCATCTTTGGATGGCTAAGATTCATGGAAGATCAAGGTCTATGGTCCTGAAGAATTCTGTTGTTTTAACATGCAAGGAGAAATATTTCTCAGATTGGTGGAATGGAATAGGAGCTGCATTTTTCAATGGCCAAGATCAAAGGTGGAATCATATCTATGATGAAGAGGGATTTCACTGATGAAATTGCCCACTCAAAGTTGGAGGGCACCCATGTGATGAGAAACATGCTTAAATGACATGTCCCCTCCCCATTGGATATTGCGCTCGGATATTGGGGGTACAAAAGTCACTTTTATGGAGCATGATGGTTTAAAGGGCCCGCATATTTCAATGGTCAGGATTTGCGCAGAAGATATCTACGATGGGTGTGCATTTCGTAGCCAAAACATGCACGAAAGATAAAATATTTCAGGGCTGCGAAATCCCGTAGACCTTGCACTTTTGAACGGTGGATATCTAGGGAACTTTTTGATCTACGACCCACATTAATTTTGTAATGAGAACAAGCAAGAAGTTAATAAAATTGAGGGACTGCGAAATGGGGTATGCCCGACAGGTTTGGACGGCCAAGATCTTGGCGTATTTGTGATCTATGGTCAGATTCAATTTCACAATGGAAAGAAGCAGGGTGTTTATCAAGTTGGTGGATTGCAAAATTGGCTAAAGGTTGCATCGTTGGACAGTTAATATTTCTCATAGACCAAGATCTATGGTTGACAATGGTTCTGTTAATCCAAGGTATTATTGTTCACCAGGCGGATGGATGACTAAGATTTGGGAATGTTTTAGATCAATGATGGAGATTTGCTCTGATATTAAAATATGCAGGAAAATAAAAGAAGCGTGTATTTCCTGTAGGGAAAGGCCCATATAGATTTATTTGTTTTATAAAATCGTTTATATTCATCCAAGAGGGAGAATAAGAAACTTGGGAATATCCTTGGTGACAGATAGAGATAGTATAAATAGGGGTGCAAAGCACCATAGAAAGGAATTTTGGGTTGATGAAAAGAAGGCTGGACTATTATGTAAAAGAGCTAACTCTTTGCTAATAAGAATGATCATTTTGCTGGAACAAATGCTTGCACAGAGATTTAATCGGAATGTGTGGAATGCATACTGTAGAACTATTTCTTCTTACTTTTGTACATCATATAGTGAGATTGTTCTAACCTCCTAGAACTATTTCCTTGGTCATGAATGGTCTGCTGTCTGTATAAATGTCTATGTTAATAGGTAAATAAATGGTTTAATTATATAAGAGCTATCTTTGGTATTCTTTCTGCTGTGAATGTGATTTTTGTGTTGGTACATATATCTGTTAGACTTTTATGAGCATTCACAATGTATTTCTCTGAACTCTAAATTTTCTCCTTGGTAGGAGATAGAATAGTTTAGTTTTAGATCTAGATTAGACCTGCATTTAGCTTAGGCATATGCATTTCATTATTTAAACAAAAATCATATAAACGGTGTACTGGGCCGTAACTAGTAAAATATTTAAATAACTTAATCTACGGTAGCTAGAATCATAAACCAGACGGATTCCCCACACCAAACAGTGGACGATCTAATTGGGATTGCTTACTGAGGAGAATCCCTACTGTCGATACCTGAGATTTTTCCAGGCATCAACACAAGGTAGTTATCAATTGCTTAACAGATGTAGGTGAGGGCAGATCGATAATAATTGAAATCTTTGAAGGGTCCATAAATATTCCATCTTGACAGATCACATGACCTAACAAGATACCAAAAGGAGCACATAAATACACTTCTTCAAATTAAGAGAAATATGGAACCGTCTACATCAGTCGAGCACCATTCTCATATTATCACTATGATTTTTAAATATCCCATAGACTGTCCAATCATCAAATTATACTTCAAGAAATTTATGGATAAAATCTTTAAAAGAAACTACTACTATTCTAGAAAAAATAGCAGGGGTATTCTTGAGTCCAAAGGGCATTGCCATGTATTGGAAGCATCCCCTCTCTATCGCAAAGGTTGTCTTGTACCAATCTCCCTTTGCAATCTTTATTTGGCGGTATCTAGAGAATCCTTTAGTAAATGAGTACACTTCTTATCCTCCTCCGCTCTCTAATACTTCAACTATGAACGAGGTAGGGAATGGATCTTGCAGGCATGCATCGTTTAATTTTCGTAGGTCCACACATATACATACTTCACCAGTTTTGTTGTATTGAAATAACATAGGGATAATCCATTTGGATTCTTCGACATGTTCTATAAGGCCTATGTTTATCATTCTATCTAACTCTATCTTGACCTTCTCCTCATATCCCAGATTTAATCTATATGGTCGCTACTTGACAAGTTTTGCGTCAGGCTTCAGGGGGATCTTCATTTATCCCAGATCACTAATAATCCCCTTCAATTACAATAAATTTGTAGGGACTATATCTCGAAATTCATGCAATAAAGCTGTAATATTCCCTATTGTCTCATCATCCCAATAGTCCCCAATATTGGAAAATTTTGGGTTTTCTGGAGAACCAATATTCACCTTCTTTATTCTGAGGGGATTCAAAATTTTATATTTGATAATATTGATCCCTCCACTGCGCAACTACACTCATACTCAAGAATATGTATATCACGTGGATCATCATCATCAGACTCGGTATATCCTGAAGGAACCTTTGTGTAACCTCATCCCTAACGATCTGGATAGGTGGATATTGATTTCCCCTATCCTTGGGATGATCCCACAACCTTCTCCTTTGAATCCTCAACCCATTCTATCCATTATGTCCTTTAAATAGTGTCTTACCCCTCATGGGAAAAGGGAAGAATATTGTGTAAAAGTATCAAGACTCTGGCCAAATAATCCCAGACCTTCTTAGAGTCATTAGATGCAAGGTAAAGCTTGAGGCAAGGTTCCATTGGTAGAAGCTCCCAATACCAAGGCTTGGTTGTGATCTATCCCTATTTCATTATTAATACAAGAATTATTTTCTTTCCCATAAACACTATATATTTCGTTATAATGCTTTGCTTATTTCCTTTTTCCTCAGTCATCGACATAGAAATATAGATTATCATGTTACTCTCATGTGGTATTTGTCCTTTTGTGTCTATTGCAGGTTCATTCACCGCATAGATCAAGCACAACAAATTGAGAACCTTAGATCCACATGTTAAAAGGTATGAGAGCAGTTATTTCAAGTAATCTAGACTTCTAGGGAAAGTTTCTTTGTATTGTAATGTGTTTTGTTCTAGATATGAACTATTAAGACTAGGGAAACAAGCTTTTTCCACATTGGATGATATTTTATGTCAACAAAATTGGTGAATCCACTAGGGAGAATTTGAATTCCCAGTCCTTTGTTAAGTTGAAATATTCGTCTTCATTTTCAATTCATAGATCTGCTTGTAATTTGACAGATTTGCTTTGAAATTTATAGATTTTCCTCTGCTCACCTTTGATCCATTAGATTACTGGCTTATTGATTATTCTAATTGACATTTTGATTTGTATTTTGGACTCTAATTCAATTCTTCTTCACGCTTTTTATGTTTTCAAATATCACATTGGGACACCACACCTGGTATGTATAAAAAGTGCGGCCATCACTTTGTCACTGTTTACAAGGTGCGACGCTAAACAAACACCGCTCTGGTGCAACCCTGCAATGCATGGTACCAAGTAAGGTATTTCATCCCAGCTTGATATTTGATGCTTTGATACATCTTTTAGTTTTTGAGGTAGAACTTTGATAGTTACTATGATCATCTAGATTTTGGAAGAGAGTGTGTTCTTGTTTGTTTTCTTCTCAAGAAATTATGATTGAAGTTTGGTTTTCAAGAGCTCTGTAGTCATCTTTGGTTTAAAAATTGGTAGGATTGAAAATAATTGGTTCTATATAGACCTATGATCTCTGTTGGTTAGGCAAGAAAAAAATATATCTTTCTTCATTTCTTCGTTGTTAGTTGTAAAAGGTTTGTGTATGCTTGTCTTTTTACCCAAAAACTTGATAAAATCCATAAATATCTTGTAGGACAGGACTCTTGATTAGTTGTTTTAGACTCTCAAGTTTCCATTTTGTAATTTTCTTTTATTTCAATGAAAAGAACACAAATTTTCCTGGCTTTTGGTTTCCTTTTTGCATTTGATTAAGAGAATTTGATGGATTTTGTGTAAAATTTTTAGTGATATTTTCGATTCGTTATCTCATGCATAGTTATCTCATGCATCCACCTAACCGTTAAAGATAAAATAAACACCTTATACTAGGTTAAAATTTATTAACAAAGTGTGATAGGTTATAGACGTGTTCCAACGTCCTTAAACATATGAGTTGTCGTTATATGCCTGCACTCCATACCGGGGATTGTGTGGTTCTTCCACGTACTCATTGGTATATAGAATGACCTTTCACATACCATTTAGGTATATAAAAAGGTACTTCATGTACTCAATGGTATAAAGAAAGGCCCCTTTCGTACGATTGTGCATTAGACATCACTACTATGGATTGGAGCTCCCACGTACATTGCGTATATCGGGAGACACCTTAAGGGGTCCTCAGACCATATGAGTAAATCCCTTTGGCTTCCTTATCATCGTAATTCACCAAGAACAACACCTAGGGATATTACTACACATGTACCATCCATGTAGTTAGGTGTTCAGGAAAGGGTACGTTCCCAATCCTCCTTGTCACGCTCGACTATTGGACCTTGTGCTATATAGTGAGTTGTGATGATCTGACAAATCTTGGGAGGATCCTGACTTCAAATCCACTCCTCTCACACATTTGTTTGCTTCCTTAGTATGACTAGTGTTTGATTTGTCTGATTTAGCTAGAGGTTCTTTAGAAAGAGTTTGACCTAACAAACTGGATGAATTACCTTGGAGACGATCTTGTCAGATACAAGGATTGTCACCTGAATATTATTTGAACCGTACGACAAGATATCCTTTAGACCAAGAGATGGACATTAACTCTAGAGTGAGAAGCGGCTCTCTTCCATAATTGGAAGGAGTCCCCATGATGGAAGAATATGGAGAACTTTCTCTCCCCAACAATGTTGCAATCACTGATTATTCACTCCCAGCCATAGTAGAACAACCATATTCTAGAACCCCATATTTTTCTATACATACCTGAGACAATCTAGTTACTACTATGTTTGGTCCAACTGCTCCATTCTAGGAAGCCACACTAGGATAAGCCATTTCTGAATTTCGTACAACTAGTACTACTAATGTTTCTGCTGTTGAGTTGACTCCTACCCCTAGAATATCTTTCCCTTATACCCTGCCAAGCTACCTCCTTGGAAGACCATTGAATATGCCTTCTATCCAGGTTTTAGTTGATGCTCCTCCTGCTCCCACAATTTCTAGATTTGGTACGAACTCCACCACACACACCACCCCAGTGTTAGTTTCACAATCTGACATGAATCCAGTTTTACATCCTTCATCGAGAAGTACTCCTATTCCTTCCATGAGTTTTCTAAATATAGTTGGAAACCCATATTTACCTTCTACATCCTATACAACTAGAGGCTGCTATGTGCCTATTTTTCATAATGTTTCAAGAACGACATCTCCGATTGTAGGATCTAGTGGTTATGGTCCTATTTCTCCACCACCTACATCTTCTTGGGCTCAGCCTAAACAACCTTATGTTGGTGGTCAATACTATAGTGGGGCTCAATATAATAACCCCCTATATGTACCTTATCTAGGTGGTGTCTCAAATCAATGGACACAACCTGCATATCAACCTCAATCCAGACCTAACCTTGTTCAATATTTAATAGGGAAAAAACGTTCCCAAATACCAACCGTATGTGGGTTACCATGGAAAACCCCAACCGACCTATGGTCCTACTGGATTTTTCATGGCATACCAATACTACAATTATCCACATCTGAATAGGTAACTCCCCTTTTGGAAACATTAGATTTATCATATTTTTCAAAATTGATCAATGATCCCATTCTGCATGACCCTTTGTGGCCCTCCATTCTAGTCAAATTGCCGTCGAAAATGGTACATCAAACTCCCACAACACTTGTTTGTGTATTTCAATTAGTTGGAAACAACATTTCTTACGCACTTTTAGCACCAATCCGTGATGAGACTGGTACCGATATATTGAATTCTCTTATGTAGACCACCTCCACCCAAATATCTAATCACATTCATGAATGGAGGAGGTGATGAAGGTTGATCAAGTCTCATAGTCCAGATCAGTTGCTATATAATTGGTTCACAAAGTCATTGTTGCCCTTATTGCTAGAGATTTGGCTATGGGAGGTGCTGTTATCGAGGAATAAACTATTAGCTGTGCACAGTACTTGGACTTGATTTTTTACTAGTCCGAGACATTGTGTGATTTGATCCCTCATGCTCCTCATCCCATCACTAATCCTACCAAGCCACCTTCCGAGCCTCCTGTGTATGGCGTCGTAGCTGAAATCCAGTCCCAGTCCACAACAAAAACCACTAAGAAGCTGAGTTCTTCTCCTACAACCTCCTCAACCCCTACTTTTTCCGCCAAGGTGCACGTGGTAAAATCCTCACAATCACACAGAAATAAAAAGAAAGGTAAAAGAAAATCCAAAAAATCCAGAAACCAGCAGGAGAACCCATTAGAGGAAATTTCAACTCAAAATGGGCCTCCTAAAATGAATTAATAAAATAAAAGTTAAAATAATAAAATAATATTCATTAATTTTGGAGGAAGAAAAGAAAAAAACTACTTTTTTATTTGTATTTTTGACATATCTCCCTGTGTTTTTACTCAAATTTCGATCGGGAGAGCTCGTTCGATGCAGAATTAAATTCTGCATCCAATGAGTACCCACTCGGCATACTTTTGACGGAGAGCTCGGGAGAGCTCGTTCGATGTCATCATTCCATTTTTTTAGGTATTTCTTGTTTTTGGGGTAGCAAGGTCCGTCAAAAGTATGCCGAGTGGGTACTCGTTGGATGCGGAATTTAATTCCGCATCCAAGGAGCTCTCCTGATCGAAATTTGAGTAAAAACACAGGGAGATATGTCAAAAATACAAACAAACAAAGTAGTTTTTTTTTATGATACCTATCCCCAAATTTATATTAAAAAAGTGTTTAAGACCTATACGGTATTTCAAATTTAAAGCAATTTCATTGGCTAACACATGATGACATGGAATTTGAATAAAATTTAAAAGGCCCATTTTGAGTTGAAATTTCCTCTAATGCAAAGACTTCGGATCCAGAGAATGAGTCGAAATCAAAGAGGAAAGCTAAGTATCCCTGCATTTTGTGTGGAGATGACCACTTCAGTAAAGAATGTTATATATGTGAATAGGTTAATAGAGTTTTGAATAATAATCCTGCACCCATAGTCTTAACTGACCCTTTCCCATCCCAACAACAATTGATAGAACATACGTCTTTGCGTGGTACCTCTTCTTCCATGGAAGAAATCAAGATGATGTCCATCGAAACAGTTGGATTAAAAACATGAACACAGACATATGATAAACCTCTAGAGAAAAAGGAAGAAGGTGCTTCTTCTAAGAATACTCCTTCTACTAATCCTTCTCCTTCTCTGCCTCCTTCTACTAGCCCTCTTACCATAAAAAAACCCATCCCTAATTCAATTTTATGTCCTCCTAAGAGTACGATCTAGAAAGCAATATTTAATACTAGCACTTGAGTTGTCTAATTTTAGAATATCGTTGAATATTTGGCTCAGGTACCTTGCACTATGTCGACTGTGGAAGTACTCCAAACTTGTCTTGCGCAACATAAAAACTTGTTGTCAGATCTCAGGGCTCTAGATATGGAGAATTATAATACGATTACCTTTAATGTGGAGAATTTTAAACCGATACTATCTCACCAACTTACATTTCAAATCGTAACAAAGGTGATTGGTAGGAAGGTTCATCATATAGTACTGGACGAAGGAGCCTCCACCTCGGTGATATCTATGTCTTGTTGGAGAGCCATTGGTTCTCCTGAGGTCACTTGTTCGTCGACCATGTTGAAATATTTTGACGGACAAGGTTTCTAGCCCTATGGCTTGTTACTAGCTTTATCTATTGATCTAGGAGGAAATACCATCTCTGTTCAGGTATAGGTGGTCTAAGTTTCGTTGGATTACAACCTTTTATTGGGGAGGAATTGGTTCTATGCCATGACGATGGTCACCTCATCGGTGTTTCATTTTCTCCAGTTTCTTCAGCAGGGAAATCTTGTGACCATCGATAAGCTTGATTATTACTACCTTGATGTCACTTCCACCACAATAAAATAACGTTCCTTTGTTGGGGAAGTCACCCCCTCCATATAAGACTATAAGAGTTAGGATTCTGAAGGAATATGACCTTATGGGAGTATTTTCATCTAGTTCTACCCTTCCTACCACTCAAGTTTCCACGGTGAACATGATATTCTCCACTGCTAGTGAGATGTCAAAAGGAAAAGTAATTTCTGAAGCACCATCTCTGAGTCCTCCCAAAGCCTTATATGATGCCATTCAATACGCTTATGATGCATACATCGATGACAACCATTTAGTATCATTAGATCCTTACCATCTTCCTTATTGGCTAGATTCCTTTCTCCTTACTCTCGAATATCTCTTACAGAATTTCCCATCAGATGAGTCCATTATAGAGATTATGATTTGGGATGAATTTCTATGGGAAGATCATCATCACATATCCTCTTTCCTTCCTAATGCCGATTTGGTAAGACTTGATTTTGTGTCTCTCATTACTTTCGATATCATCGAGCATTCTCAGTCACCTATGTTGTTGCAAGGTGCTGATTCTGAAGGGAATCTATGTAACATTGCTTAGACTATTCCCATCGACATATCGGTGAAACCCAGAACTGTTGAGCATATTCAGATAGGCCAGAATTGTTCAACAGTGGAAATTGAACTTTACATGGCCCTTTTCAAAGAATTTCAAGATGTTTTTCCCTGGAGTTACGAGCAAATTCCGAGGATTGATCCATCAATTGTTTTCTATGAGATCAAGACTTACCCAGCTGCAAAACTTGTTAGGCAGAAACTTTGTCAAGTCCACCCTTGGAAAGCTACAACTATAAAAGCTGAAGTTGAAAATATTTTGAAGGTTGGTTTCATCTACCCTATGCCATTGACTGAATGGGTATCTAATATTATTCATGTCGCTAAAAAATAATGCACTATTAGGGTTTGCATTGATTTGAGGGATTTGAATAAGGCTTGTCCCAAGGACAATTAACCCACTCTGTACATCGATCACATCATCGACAACTGTGCCAGAAGTGCCATTTTTTCCTTTATGAATGGAATTTTCGTCTATAATCAGATTGAAATACTTCCCATTGATCAACATAATACGAAATTCATTTTCCCATGGGGAACATTTTCCTACCATAAATTGCCTTTCGACTTGAAAAATGCTAGAGCCACGTTCCGACGAGCCATGTCCTATGCCTTCCATGACATCAAGCATACAATGGAAACCTATTTGGATGACCTACCCACCCATTCACAATGGCGAGAGGATCATTCTGAACATCTTAGGGATATTTCCTTAGGTTCCGTCATTATCATATTCATATAACTACACATAAATGTGTTTTTCCTGTGGAGACCGAATGTCTACTTGGATTTATTGTTTCCAGGGATGGTATTCATATTGATCCTTTGAACATCGCTGCCATTGTGGCCTTACTCCCACTGAGTAATATTAACGAAATTTAAAGTTTGCAAGGGAAGGAAAACTTTCTGCCTCATTTTGTGTGTAATCTTGCAGAAAAGATGCATGGATACATGTGATTATTGAAAAAGAACACTCCGTTCATCTAGGATGCTCTCTCTCAATAAGATTTTGACAATTTGAAACATGCAATTACACACTTACTTGTAATGCATCCCCCCAATTATTCTAAAGACTATCTGCTATATCTTGCTTCCTCGACTACTATCGTCGATATGGTCTTAGTGCAGGAAGATATAAATGAGCAGGAACATGTGATATATTATCTAAGTAAGAGTCTATTAGAATCCAAAATCTGATAATCACATGTTGAGAAATTGGCTTTGGCTACGGTCATAGCCGTGCAACATTTTCGTCACTACATTTTACTTCACACAACTATTGTTCTCACGCACCTAAACCCCATGTATTACATTCTGAACCATCAGGTATTGGGGTGAAAATAATCTTGTTGGATTGTCATCCTACAAGAATTTTACCTTGAGTTCGCCAAAGCTACTTCCAAACAGTCATTAGTATTTATAGAGATACTATGTGACCTTCCCCATGCTACAATGCAAATTGAACCCAATGACTCACTCCCCGATGAATTTTTGTTCCTAATTAGCATGACCGACCCTTGGTATGGAGATCTTATCATATATCTCTAGACTCAATGATTTCAATATGATATGTCTCGCGATGATCCTCGTCGCATTCGACACCATGTGAAATACTATCTCATCATCAATGATACCCTATATTGACATTGTATTGACTCTGTCTTGCAATGATGTTTGGCCCATGAAGAGGCTGAACAAGTTCTGAATGATTGCCACTCTGGAGCATGTGGTAGTCATCTTTCTGGGATGGCTACAACCCAGGAAATCCTTCGTGCTATCTATTTTTGGCCCTTGATCTTCAAATATTTCCATGAAGTGGTTAAGAAATTCCCACCCTATCAGATGTTTTATCTGAAAAAGAGCACCCACCCTGCCCTATTACACATCATCATTTCTATTGGCCCTTTCACCAAATAGGGGATATATTTTATGCATTGTAAGCGTACCTCATCCGAGGGGTATGGTTACGTCATTGTAGCCATGGATTACTTTACGAAATGGGTTGAGGAGATGCCTATGTATGCAGAGGATGGTAAGACTGCATGCAGCGGATGGGTTGAGGAGATTTACCTGAAAATTTACTTTGATTAAGAAATTTTGCATTAGTACCTTGTACATTTGTGTATATTTAACTTTTGGTGTGGTTTGATTATTTTGGTGTGGTTTTGAATCTTTTCCGTCACTACTTATTTCATGTTATGTTTTGACTATGCATATGAATTATGAATATGGTTTTGTGGATGGTGCCATCCACCATACCCTGAATCTTGCTTCAGAATCGTGGGTACTCTATTCCCAAGCCCACGATTTATTTAGTTCATGAGGAGTTTTCCTAGGTCCAGCTACTAACAATATCATTGAATATCATGTAGTGATAGGATTATTGACCAAAGCTTCCTCTCATGGTGTTAAACACATGGTTGTCTATTTATACTCTCTGCTATTGGTTTCTCAGTTAAACCTCGTATATTCCATACACAATCCTGTACTCCTTCATCTCTTTTGAAGAGTACGTCTCCTTGAACGGTCATCTGAGTCCATTGCCTATCAACATGTACCAAGTTTTTTTAATTCAATTGCTGATTCACTTTCTAATTAAATTATGGATTGGCATATTTCCCAATATTGACATTTTGATATGAGAAAATAACATGTAGAATTGTAAATAACAGTGTAAAAAACAAGATCCATGGAAACTGCATTGCATTGCAAAATTTTCCAATAGTTCGCAAAAAGAGGATTGTATATATATATATAAATGTTTTGATACAAAAATGTGGTCCCAAGGCACAATATGAAGCATTATAGCTTTCAGTACAATATGATAAAAAAAACTAAAGATCATAGATTTCAGTGTACATCTCCTACTAAGTTATAGTGATGCTTGTGGTAGCACATAATTTCCCTTGCCACTCTATGTAGAAAGCAATCGAAACGTCCTGACACACAGGTGGTGTGGTGTTGATACCTCCTTGGGATATCATCTACGAAAATATAAGGGATGTATAGAGTAAGCCTCTAGAGGTTCTCCTCAACCTCTTACAGCTCCTTGTTTACCTCCTAGTGTACAAATCTCCCTCTCACTCGCCTGTCAATAGGAGAAGATCCTCCTGGTATGGTTGCCCCAACATATATATAGTAGGAAAACCTGTCTCAGTATCATGCATAAAAATTATAAAATTAAAAAAAAATATAAAAACATGCATCATAGTGTCTTTCTTACTGAGATCACCCCACTGTTCTGCCTCAGGAAGATCCAAGTCCGGATCACCACGGAAGTCGATACCCGCATATGTGTAATCCTCAATCATCAATAAATCGTCATCCAACCAACAAAAGAACGATGCCCCGTACTTGAATCTAGGCCCACCGTCACCATGGAGAGCCATCACCTTGACCCACCATAGCATATGGGGATCTCTCGCTCCGAGCTTGTTGATGGCTACTTGGGGCCTTAATAATGGGACTCTCTCCAAATAGAATGATACTAGGATGGTTCCGTACCCGAACTACTTCAACTCACCTCTTCGACATTTGGTGAGATGGTCTTTCAAGACCACCATTAGAGCTTCTTCCCAGTTGAACACAGTAGGTGCTATTGCTTGTAAGACATACAACATATGTGCCCTAGAATCTTGGTGTGCCCCATGGATTCCTACTACTCGCTGAATAGTAAACAAAGTTTTCCTTAGAGGTAGGTCCATCACATCTTTTATAGGGATTTTATTCCCTCTTATCTGTGTGCTGGGAAAACAATACTGATAAGTCAGGCCCTGGGTAGTGATGTCCCATCCTCATGGACCAGCTAGTGATATGGGTGCTCCCTCCTGGATAGCCCTGTAAGGAAGCATATATCCTCTACCTCCAAAATGAGTATATGAGACCCCACCTCAAAATGTTGTTTTTTAGGATTCCACATCCTGATTAAATGCTTCAGTAATCGTACTTGGGCCCTCATACTGGGCACCTAGAATAACTTCAGGAGTCTACACTCCCGAAGAGCGCTTACCATGCCATGGTCATTGGTACCACGTATATCATCCATCTCGTGCTCTCTCTCCTTCCACACTACTGTTTTGGCCTTCTAACCCTATCAAGCAACCAAAAGAGGGCATTCGAAACCTTCGCCAATAATTTTCAAACCTTAATTTCATTTGTTTTCGCTTCAAATCTTAGGTTTTTGATCTGGATTATGCCATTAACCTTTGTATTTTTTAGACAGAGCGATGGCACCACGCTTTTCTCTATTAGATCTAGTCGAGGGACCTCAACCAAGTACGTGAGCAGAGGAAAAAGTTAACCACATTGGTAAAAGACCAAAAACTGGCCACGAGTTAGGAATGAATGTCTTACTCGCGAGTGGAAAAATTCAACCACTGTCTTACCTCAAATGGTGGAGATATACATAGATTTGGGGTATATCATAGTCATGGTATGGATTTGGCACTTCCTCTTTGTCTTCAGAGATAAGCTGATATTCCTCCTCTTCATCGCAATATTCTCTGTCAATATGTAATGCCAACTTGTAGTCCCTTCTTTCAGTCGCACTGCAATTTTCTCTTCTTGTCGTAGTCCTTCTTTTCTTTCATTACCAGAATATTTTTCTACTCCTTAGGAGGACACCCTCTTACTATTGTACATCTTGTCTAAGCCTTTCTTGTGACATCACCCTGGTCCTCCATGCACAATGGTTTACTTGTCGGACTTCATCCTCAAGTTTCCTTTTTCACATACCAACATATTTATCCACAGTTTTAAAGATTTGAGGTAGCGGCCTCTAGGTTCTTTGAAGAACTCTCTTTCTATCTCACTGTATGATTTTATTGTGTCTCCTCCAATCTCAGTAATATATCCCTCCATAATGCTATCAACCCAGAAGTCGATAGAACTAGAGATAGGATTATTGACTCTTTCCAACCAATGGATTAGCTAAGGAGTACACTCTATCGGTTCTTTGCCTTGAAATTGTTTCCTTTGAGTTTCTAGCTTCGCCAACCATTCATGTAGAAAAATAGGAAATTCACCAAATTTCTTGAATATTTGAGTAAATATACCTTTCTAACTATTTTGTTGGATTCAGTCGCGATCACTTACTTTCTTCTTGTGAAAATCTTCTCGCTTTGTATTCCACCAAATCTTGAATATCTAGTTTCATCGGGTGCCAAAACATGTCCCCTTCACAATGATTCATATCCCAACAACAAAACCATTTGTTAGCGTTGAATCCACTAACCCTGGTTCAGTTTTCCATGCCCATCCAACAAAGCCTAAGGAACCGACCCGACAGAGTGTAACTCCATTGGAAACACCTACGACACAAGTGAGGTATCACCCAAGAAACCTATGGGGATTGAAATAACTAGGCTTCTATAGTTATAGAAGGGGATTTCTTCATGGAAACATTAACAGATCACTCGACTAAAGAAGAGGGATGGAAAACCGTCGACACATACATAACATACAAATAATACTGATTCATCGACACATACACAAAATATAAATTATACATATATAAAGCATGTATACCATTAATCTTATCAACATTCCAAAATATTATATCAATATAAGTGAGGCAAACTCATAAATATTCAGGCACAAAATACACAGACATAATAGATACACATATTTAATGTGGAAACCCATATGGGAAAAACAAAAAATATCTCTTCATCTAGCATGAGCTATATTTAGAATTCTTTTGGTGTGGAAATTGAACCCAAGTGATAGATCAATTACACTCACAAAATTGCTAATCAAACATGCAAAATTCACACAAAAGGAGACTGAAATTGGAGCATAA
>LPNX011232733.1:342634-369034 GCA_001517045.1 Pseudotsuga menziesii
GTGTTGGCTACTTGTGTCTATGAATAAAAAATATTGATATACTACAGATGCCTACTTGACTACATGCTCTGATTGAGCCGACATTTTCACCTCGTAGTGACGACTTGTTCTCTCAAAGCTCTCATTTATCATATCCCTCTTAGACTCATGCTTTGGGGGGCATCCTGTTATACCAAAATCTTGTCACCACCATGTGAGAAGACCTTTGACTTACATATTTGCCTTTAAATCCCAACACTTGGAGAGAAAACCCATGTTGATTGTCAATCTTTCATAAAAAGACTTAGCACCGCGCTTTCCTCGTTATCCATGAGTGGTACCTTGCTTGCACCGCCTGTACCTTGTTTACCATAAGCAGTGCCACCGCTTATAGCATTTGGCCCATAAGCATTTTTAACCTAAACCGCTCTGTCATAAGAGGAAAAAGGCGGTACCTTAGGTAAAATGGGAAAAAAGAGAGGTTTCTCGAGGCTTCTAGATCATTAGCCTCATGTCCTCTCTTATCCCTATCATTGTGGGTTAGTTGAGCTCGAGATCCCCCATCATAGGATCTTAGAGGCTACCTCATCCACAAATCTCTCAACCATTCCTATCTATTGAGCCTTATAAATACAAGCTCATGTTTATGGTTGAGGGGGAGAACTATAGAGGTATTGTTATGCTGTTGGATTGACCACTTGGCCCAAGCCATTGGAGAGCATAGAGATCAAGGTTGGAGCTTATGGGGATGAAGTGTTGGTTTCATGGAGATGCATGTCAACACTAAGGCTTAATATGTTGTAAAATTCTCCATTTTATCTTAATGCAAAGCTTATTTCCGTCCCACATTTATGTTGTTGTTTGATTTCACATGTAAATATTGTTGGATTCCTTAGTCACTTACATGGATTAATGGATTATGTTCTGGTAGCTTTGATGTGCTTGCATGTTTAATCTGATTACAGGTACACAGGTTTACTGTCGAAGTAGGCATTCCAGGTATCTACGATATCCAGGGAGGGTCCTCATCCTTTGTTGTTCATTTGTTTTGCATCTGAACCATTTAGACCAGAGGAACAACTTATGTTCGCAGGAGGTGAAATATTATCGCTTACAAGTAAGAAGAGCAGAGGGGTTTGAGTAGGGTATAAAGTGGGAAAATCTGTATACCTTCTAAGTGTGATCAACAACACCTTTTACTATGTCTATACCATTCAAAATCTCAGTGATTTCAACTTCATTGGGGGAGAAGATGACTTTCTTTGGAGACCCAGTGTGAGTCATCTGATACACTGGCAAGAGATTATAGGAAAGACCTAGAACATACAACACATTATTGAAATTACCATGGTCAAGATCAATCCTACCCTTTCCCATACTGTCAGCCAGAGAGTTATCTACCAAAACTATTGGTGGACCTTTTGACATGTCAAGAGAGGAAAATATCTCCCTTGTCGAAACCATATGTCTGGAAACTCCAGAACCAATGATGAAGCTAGGAGAGCTTGAGGTACCAACAACCAAAGCATGTACTCTCTCATTGTCTTCTGAATTTGATCCTCCTTCCATCTTCTTTGAGCAATCAGGAAGGGAGACATTGTTCTTCTCTAGGAGTTGGGTCAACATGTCAATTTTATTTTTCATACAAGAGTTCTCAGGATGATAGCCCTAACTATAGTATGCACACTTGCTCATTTATCCTTTGTTCTTCTTCTTCTAGAAGTTCTTCTTGGATCCTGAGGGCTCCTCTTGAGACTTTGACTTGTCTCTCTTTTGCTCAGGTGGATTTTTAGTTTTTTTCTTGATTTTTTAATCCACCTTTGAATCTATAGCAACCAAAGCTTGGTCTTTGGAAGGTTTGATGGTTCCCATCATCACCAATTTATCTTGCTCTTGGGTGAGAGATTCCATGAACTCAACAAGCTTAGGCATCTTCCAGGTTCAAGCTGTCAATTTAGTGGCATGGAAGGTCGAAACAACACTGAATAGTCAGCACCAAGCTTAGAGAGAATGGTAAAAAATAGTTTCTCTTCCTTTTTTTCAATCCCACATTGTTTTAATTGCAAAACAAGGGCCTTAAACTTGGTAAAATAGAGCTGCAATGATTCGAAGCTACTGGGTCTCAAGGAGATCAATTCATTCTCAATTTGATGTCCTCTCATCTCATCTGTCTTTCCAAAAATATCTACATGGCCTACACAACCCAAGGACGCCCATGATCGACCCTTGTAACACCCCATTAGACCCCCACACTCTCAAAAAGGCTTAAGAATGAAGAAAAGGGCTTAAAAACCCCAAAAAGGAGCCTAAGTAACTCTCCTAGGGGCAAAAACCTCCAAAAAGGGGCTAAAATCCCTCAAAGTAGCCTAAAACCCTAAAAGGAGCTAAATTTAGGGTGAATGGGGCTAAAAGCCCAAAAAAGGGGCTAAATCCCTGACCAAGGGCTTAAAACCCTAAAAGTCCCCAATGAAGCTATAAAAGGAGGGGTGGGGGTCACTCTCAAAACACTTCTCCCTTGCATACTATTATGCTGCCCATGGATGCCTTGAGACCCTTTGTCTCTCGAGCCACCCACACTCCCTCTCCTCCATCTCCATTGAGCCATAGCTCCCCCATCCAAGAGAGGTGCTTCTTCAAGCCAGGGCATGGTGGCCCAATTCCATCAAAGAGGAGGTATACCAATGTTGTTTCTTGCATTTTCTTTAGTATTTTGTAGTTTATTCTAACCCATTTTTGTTTGCAGGTTTTTTTATAACATGTTTTTCAGGTTTATTTTTGCTTAATAGTTGTTTGCAGGTAGCCAAGGAGAAGCCCTAACCTTGTTTGCAGAGGGGTTCATGGCCATTTTCTTTCTTGTTCTTTGCTTTCTATCTATTCCATTTTCTTTCTGCATTTTCCACATGCAGGGACCTACCCTTCTGTCCTATAGATAGAATGGAGCCATTCCTATCCCTGTAGCAAGGAGAAATCCTTGCTACAGAATTGGCGACCATACCAGGTCGATCCCATAGGATCCTTGGTCTAGTTTTTTTTTTCAAATTTCAAGTTTTCAATTTATGCCCTAGTTTTAGAAATTTCTTGTCAAATCTAGCTTAGATCTAGTTTATTTCCAGTTTTTATTATTGCCGAAGCCTCTGTAAGGAAAATCTGAGTCAGTTTGGCCACAGTACAGGTTACTGTCGGCTGGATCAGACTCAGGATCAGAAAAACCCCAAATCTGGGGCAGGTCGCACTTATCGGGCCTGAACAGGGGATGAGGTCACTCTTTTAGGCCTCATAGGCACGACCAGGTTGCCTTTTTCCCCTCAAAAGGTGTGACTTCACTCATATTGGCAGACCGGTTCTATCTGTGAAATCTGTGCAACCCCCTCGCCTGTTTCTGGAAAAATTTCGTGACCCCCTCACCGAAATTGACCCGAAACATGTGGTCTGTCAATCAGTACTTAATTTTCAGTTTAATAGGGACTGTCAGTGCGACTCAACCGCCTCTGTCCAATGCAGTAGTTCAATTTTTGTTTCTGTTTCAATTTATTGTAAGTGCATCAATAAACAAAGTGTAAATTCAAAATAAAATTTAATGGCTTAATTAATGAATGTAGCTTAACTAAAATTGACATAAAATTAACAGTCTTGCTTACCCTTCCTCCTCTACCCATTCATCATCCTTCAAGGTATTCTGGCATATGACGAAGGGAATAGCTCGTATATTCCTAGGCCCTTCACTGAATATTGTTCTAAACCATTAAAAATGGATGACCTGGAAGGTAGAGGGGGTAGAGAAGGAGGGCTTCTCACGACGCTAAGCGTCCTCCCTGTTAACCAACCTTGCATCTGGGAGGTGACCTATGGATCTACAGATGGGCCTAGTCCCATTGTGTTGAGAGCCCAACACCTTCTCTTGGTCTAAGAGGAATATAGGTGTAAGGTAGTCACCTAGTTAGGCTTTCAGATTCAGGGTTAAAAATGTATCTGTTTACAAATTTCTGATGATTCACTACTTGGACAACAATGATATGAACTCTACCACAATATGATGAATTCATAAACCATTTGCAGCCACTTGATACTAGAAAGACAGAAAAACAAATACACCATCCCAAGTAATCAACCCAACTCAGTTCATGACGCTGAGAGAGCCTTAAAATTGATCAATTTACACTAAGTTCAAACAAATCTGCAGTCTTTGAGGACATAAGTCCCTGACTGCTTAAACCATGGGAAGTACTTGGGCTTAGCCCAGAAACTCATTGTGAGGAGTACCACGGGAACCCCAAAGTAGCTGACCACTGAGAGGAATTGCCAAGTGAAATGGGCAATGACCCCCACCAATTGAGTAGAAACGCTTGTGAGGAAAAATCCAAGCACTGTCTTCTGGCAATCTTGGTGGCCGAGTGACCACCTACAGCCAATAGGAAGCCATTGAAACCAGGGTCCAAAAATCATTCCCATCAGTTTGATAAACATCTAACACAATTGATCACCCACGCTCTTCCTCACACCTAAGAGGCAAACCACCACCATTCGGGACATTAAACTGACATCGTCGACACCGTTCTTAGCGATCTCTCACACCATCAAAAGGCCACACATCCTTTGATTTAGATTCAGACCCATACTAGATAGTCTGAGCTAGACCTCCATACTGCACCATCAAGCCCCACAACTGGTGCCAATCCAGATCCATTTTTTGGCATAACCATAGCAAGTGGACCCATGTCCACACCACAACCTATCACCAACAACCCTGTAGGTGGCCCAAGCACAGTCATGCAAATTGTCATCAGTCAGCTGCCACCAATCATAGTGACCAACCAAGCTGGCCCACTTGTAACACATGGGGGCAGTGGCCCTTCCACACACACTGCCCCTCCTTCCACACAGGGGGGCAGTGAACCATCTACTTACATTGCCCCTACTATCATACATGGGGGCAATGTCCCCTCCACCCACATTGTCCCTCCCACCACAAGTGGGGGCATTGGCCCATCTACAATGGCACAACCAATACCCCCAGTTATATAGGTACATTATGCACTTGCAAACCCCACCACCATCCGTTCCCCATCTCACATCAACCTGGGGTCAAATATGCATTTCATGGCTTGTCTTAGCCTGCTTGATTTGGCTCAATTAACGAACGACCCCATCCGCCATCAAGATTTTTTGCCTCCCATGCCAACCAAGCTGCCATCAGACATTCCCAAGTTTGAAGGCAAGGCAGGGGAATGTCCCCAAAACCACATTATGACATTCCATCTATGGTGCTCGTCCAACAGCATCGTAGACGTTTCCATCAGATTGAAGCTATTCCAACGCACCCTTACAGGTGAGGTGCTGCAGCTAAATGGTACATTGAGCTACTGCAGGGAAAGTACCTGGATTTCAACTCCTTAGCTTTCATGTTCTTACAGTTTTTCCAACTCCCTGTGAGATATGACGAAGGGGTGGAGATCCTGTTATCATGTCTCCAAAGCATTGCGACACATATAACCGACCACATCCATGAGTGGCGACGACGTCGCAGCTTATGTAAAATCCAACTTGACAACATGATCTTCTTGGATTGGTTCCTCAAGACCTTGCTCCCATCCATAGCAAAGGACATCACATCCGAACGTCCCCAATCTGAAGAGGAGGCCATACCGAAAGCCCAACAGTTTGACCTTATCTACACCTAGTCTGGATATCTATACACCATCATTCCTGACACCCCCCATCCAAACACCTCCTACCAGGATGCACCAGGGGCATCCCATGCTATGGACAACATCATAGGCTCGATCTCCCAACAGCCACAGCACCGTTCGATACCACTTGCCGTTACACCACAACCAAGCAACACTGCTAGTGTTGCTTACCAAAACCAAACTTTGGACTATGCCAGAATGATGTCCCAGTCTGGAGCAACAACTTCCTACCACAACTTGTGCCACTGTAGCAATATTAGGCCATGGAATGGCCAACACAACAGTACGCGGGGCTAATTCCCACATTTGTGGCATCGTAGCCCACCTAAATTTATTATGCACCACCAGTGCAGGCGGTTCAAGCCCCCGCCCCTGCTCCACTAGCTCCGTTGGGACAATTATTTGCACAACAAAACCATCCCAACCAGCCTGCCCCCAACAATCAACAAGGGCAAGCTAGAAATAATCAGCCCCGGAACCAAGCCAATAACCAACCGCAGGGAGGCGGTCAACAACCAAACCCTCCCAATAATGCTACAACAAATCGACCCACCCAAAACCCCCCATGACCAAATGCTTCTAGACGCAACAACCCATTGCACACAAACCAACCATGCACACTCTGTGAGGTCTATGGGCATTGCACATTTGAGTGTCTCCTCATGGGTCATGCTAAGTAGGCCATTCAAAACGAGGCCCAACAGGCTGCCAATGCCATGAACCAAGCCCAACCCAATCTGGCACCACAAGGACCTCCTCCTATGGTGCTTCAAAACCCACTACTAGTCCAAGGATTGGTGGAAACCACACCCCCTCCCCAGGCCAATCCCAACGCTCCGGGGGTACCTCCCACGGCAGAAACAGGTGTCCACCACCTACTAGCCATGATGACTAAAGAGGTTAACCTACAAACCAGACGGAATCAGTACGGTACCACCACCGAATCCGCTGACACATCAGCGGAATCTACGTCCAAAACAGTCAACCTACCTCTTTAGTTACCCCCATTCCCCCGCCCCCCAATACGCCGAGTGGCCAACAATGCCACAGCTAGAGCTGCTGTCAGCTATAGCATTGTGGATGATTTGGCCCAACACCAATGGCCATGTCCACTCTGGAGGTACTCAAAACGTGCCGAACGCAGTGGAAAGCGTTACTAGCCGCCCTTGGGGCTGTAGACCCCTCCGACTCCAAGTTGATCACGTTCGACACGGAGAATGGAGAACCACGTATGCCATTGACCAGCGCCTTCCAAATCCTGGTATCTATTCGAAACTTGGTTGTGCACTGGTGCATAGTAGACGAGGGCGCATCTATGTGTGTTATGTCTACCCTAGTTTGGAAGAAACTGGGATCACCAATTCTGCAACCATCCTCCACAACTCTGCGGGCTTATGATGGAGATGCCACTAAATCCCAAGGAATACTCCCCCATGTCCCCATCAAATTAGCCAAGAAGAAAGTGCTGATCAACATAGAGGTTGTCAACACTCAACTAGACTATAACCTCCTCCTCGGAAGAAGTTATATGTATGCCATGAGAGCGATCTCATCAACTATCTTCTGTCTCATGATGCTCCCCCACAAAGGGAAGATCATGACGGTTGATCAACTCACTTATCACAATCCGCAAGGGTTAACAACACCCTCCAACGTTATCCCTACCATCACCACCATTCAGCCACAAGGGACAACCACACACACCAATGTTGTCCCTGCAATAAATACCATGGTTGATAGCACACTGGCCTCCCCATTGTTGAATGTGGGTCTTGGGTTGTTTGCCGATACCACCATGACGGCTCATTTTCCCTTAGTGTCACCACCACTGACACAAAATGAGACTGTAGACTTATGCATGGTCTCATCCAGCACCGCTGCACCCAAAAAACAAGCGCAGCCGCAACCCCAACCCAACCCTAACACCGTCCATAGCCGCAACACCAACAACATCCGCAACATCATCCATAGAAGCAATGTTTCGTGCAGCCGCAACCACAACCGCATCCCCACATGCAACCAACAGGGAGTTATCTGGGCTCATCGCCAGTCCATACGATTCCCTTCCTCTTCCCCCCACCTAGTGTCATGAGCAAGCCGGTAATGGCCACCTTAAGCCTACCTAACTTCACATTGGGAATTACGGTATGGTATCTTGATCCACTAGCTCAACCACCAATGCCCCAGGTCATTTTAACCCCAGTGCAACCCATTGCTGTGGAGTCTCACCCTCCACCCGACCTGCAAAATCCAACCGCCGCACTCGCACCTGCACCGCCCCACCCAAAAAGGGCCAGGGGAAAGAATGCGAAGCCTACCGCAGAGCCATGACAAGTCCCGCCTTGCGGCGTCTACGAACAACAGGGCCACCCAACTCAGAATTTCCCTGAAATCCCAGTGAATCGTGCACATTTGGATGCCATGGACACAAACGAAAACATCCCTATGGTTGAACTCCCAATCGCGTCGATAGTCAGAAACAAGGCATTGAGAACAAACCATGCTTGCACCCTCTGCAATTTGTATGGACATTACTCTCACCATTGTCAAGACTTGCCCGAATTTTGAATGTCTCTAACCGACCTCCGTCAACATTCCCTTGAGTCTAAAATCACCTTAATCGAAGAAGTTCACCCCCCACCACCTTCTTTAGACACCATGTCCATTTACATGATGTCCAGTTCAACTGACCCACTTATCTCCACCTCCAACGATGGTCCATCAGACCTGTCTCTTTGTTGCTTCAGCAATGATGAGGAGATACTTGAAGCTTTGACCACCCCAGAATACCCATGGGATGACATTTACCATTGCTCGTTCTTCCTCCCTGAAGAACTTATGTCGCAGTCTGACCAGTTTTCCATGGAGACCAAATATTTCATCCATGGGAAAGTTGTCTGGTTCAAGAATCCCATCCTGGCACCAGACGCCTTCAAAGAAGGGAACATGGCCAACATTTCACCCGCCATGAAAATCGACATCTCAACCAATTCTGAGATTGTTGAAGAAATCATGTTGGGGGCATCTTGCTCCCCGGAAGAGGTCGCTGCCTACAAATCTCTCTTCCAAGAATTCCGTGACATCTTCGCCTAGTCGTACACTGAAATGACTAGCTTAGATCCATCCATCGTGGAACGCCACATTGACACATGGCCTGATGTGGCACCCGTACGCCAAAAGAAATGGCCCATTCACCCTTCCAAAGTGGCTGCGGTGAAAGTCAAGATAGAGAAGCTGCGCACTGCAAGCTTCATCTACCCCATTGCGTACACCACTTGGGTTTCTAATCTTGTTCCTGTGAACAAAAAATAGGGTACCATTCGCGTTTGCACAGAATTTTGCAAAATCAATAGGGCGTGTCCCAAAGACAACTTCCCAATGTCCTTCATCGATCAGATCATCGATGCATGCGCCGGACATGAGGCCTTTTCCTTCATGGATGGATTTTCCGGTTATAACCAAATCTAGAAAATAAACCACCAAAAAGATGAGATTCAGCGAGAGCTCTTACCTACAAGTCGTGGCACTCGAAACCATCGGTTGGATCAAGAGAAAATAGCAAATGAAGATTTAGGGCCCACCTCTCCAACTCCACAATGAACAGTGATAATGACACCTCACCAAGTGGACCCCACACTTATATAGGCCCCATTTGACCTAATTTCTTTCGATCGACATAACAGGACCATACGGACTCTGTTTGAGACCTCGTTTGCACCACTGGTTTCAGAATTCCACCCTCTATCTCTTTATGAGACCATCGTCTCATGTTTAATAAATAAATTTAGGGGCCATTTCCCACAAGTCGCCTCGATTTATGAGCCACAACATGACGATGCAAGTGTCCACAGACCTGTACTTGTATCTCTCATGCCTACCCCTATTCATGTAGGTTTTCGGGCCACTGCCCGTTAAGGGTTGCCATTTTTTCTTCTCGTTTCATATTTTAACACATAGTTGTCTTCTTTATCCACCGCACCTTACGCGGACCTTTGGACCATTGTCCATAAAACAATTTATTTTTCTTATACGTATTTGACATATAGCTGCCCCCGGACTTGCACTCACATCACATGTAGTCAAGTCCGTTCACCGCAACTCACACACACACTCTCCTAACCTCTGTCCGAGAGCCACCTCGAGTGGTGTGCCTCTGCCTCATCGACTCGTGAGCCTCTACCACGATCTATCCCACACATGTATTGGTATGTTTGAGAGCCTTCTGCTCCGTCCATACTGCACGAATGACCTTTGAACCACTGTCCACCGTCCCAACATGGGGCACCGCCTGTGCCACCACAATCAGTTGACCATACTGGAGTTTTGTTTAAGCTCTTTTCTGACTCCTAAAAACAATGAAAAGATAGCCGAGCGCAGTTGCTTCCTTTCCCGCTCGCTAAAGTATAGGAAAGGGTGTCTACATCGTCTCGTTTACCTCCTTTTGCAGACCATGTAGACCATTAAAGGAAAAGGACCACCTTGGCATATTCAAGCCAAGACCGGTTGCCTCTGCATACTTTTATGCTTTCTCGGGAAGAGGGGCCGCACTTTATGAAAAAGCTCACCATGGGTTGTCGTTAAGCTCTTTTCCAGCTTTCTCATCAAGAAAACATTGCCGAGAAAACTTGGTTTCGTTCATGCTCGTAAAAGTATCTAAATGACTGTCCAGTCAGTATAAGTTTAACCTTTTTCGGCCTGATTGGACTACCAACGGTAAAGAAGTCTCTCATCCCCTACAGGATGGACGAACTCTCCTATGTATACTTTTATCCTTTTTCGGGAATAGGAGACTACCAACGAAAAAGAGCCCCCACTGGAGTCTTCTTCGTGCTTTTAGACTCTCTAAAATTGAAAGCACCATCGAGCATTTACTTTCCCGAGCTCTCCAAAAATCCACGAGATCGTACCATAACGGTGTCCCTAGACACCACCCCATAGAAAACAGTTTGGCAGCATTCCCCTTTGGGTCTCCTTTGTTTAGAGTACTCTGCAATGTGTCTTCCTTGGATCCCATCAATATAAAAAATGTCCACCTCCTCCAAGTATTTCCCATCTGCAGTGACATTCCCGGTATTACAGCTATGATCCCATTCCCATGAATTAGTTTCATTTGCTGCCTGGTCTGCCCTACTGTCATACTTTGAACAAAGGAAGTTTGAATCTACTATACTCCCCCTACCCTTGTTCAACTCTTTCCCTTCCCCCTCCCCCCCCCCGCATTCAGTGGGCCAGTCCATAGATTGTCTGACACCTTTTGGTTATCTCCCTCGTGCTCCTGGTCAAGGAAACACCATTGCCTTGATTAGGGGCAGGTCTCCCTCTGTCGACGACAACTCATATATTCTAGAGGATAGGCCCAGAGGTCCCTGTATCTTGGTTTCATTAACCTCATTGATGAGTTCCTTGGACCACTTGAGAGGAGTCCTTAATGCCTCTCGGGATGGTTGTTTTTCACGTGCTCGACTCCAACTACATCATCGCACCATTGAGATTCGTACAGGGTTTGGTCCGCATAGTACTTGGTCAAAGATCCTGAATGTCACTTGACTCTAGAACATTAATGAGTCTATTCGAGGGACCTAAACAGGTTATGTCCCTTGTGATTTTCGGGTTGTGTTGGAGATAGTGTTCAGAAGCCCCAACAGTGCTTCTATATAGATTTATGATTGATGCAACATAATTGTACCATAGAGACTCTGACTCTCAATCAACAAGAACATCCAGCTATGTACCGTCCCAGATCCAGCAGGTCGTCAGTCATGACGATATAGCATTCCATGAGAATGCCATGGGTCCAATGTACCAGATCAGTATTGTATTCATCCTCACATTGAGGCAACCATTATTGTATCATCAGTTGTATATGATCGGCTCTTGTATTTTAGAGCATATATCAAATTATTCTTTTGACATTGTCACGAGCATGGAGATGCCCACCTCATCCATATACATGTCACACATTATTTGTATCTCACCCATTGATGGGAACCATATTAATACAAAAACCAAAAGCCACCATGCCTCAGCCCCGGAAGCACCACCTCTATGCAGCAAATCCTATGATGTTTGTCAGCCATACGATGAGCTCCTGCCCTCACACATCAGGGGGAAATCTATTAACCCAAAAAATCCCTCACTCAGCTCTACATGGGCTACACCACCCAAGGACTCCCATGATCGACCCTCGTAACACCACATTAGACCCCCACACCCTCGAAAAGGATTAAGAATGAAGAAAAGGGCTTAAAAACCCCAAAAAGGAGCCTAAATAACTCTCCTAGGGGCTAAAACCTCCAAAAAGGGGATAAAATCCCTCAAAGGAGCCTAAAACCCTAAAAGCAGCTAAAGTTAGGGCAAAAGGGGCTCAAAGCCCAAAAAAGGTTCTAAAGCCCTGACCAAGGGCTTAAAACCCTAAAAGTACCCAATGAAGCTATAAAAGGAGGGGTGGGGGTCACTCTCAAAACACTTCTCCCTTGCATACTGTTATGCTGGCCGTGGATGCCTTGAGACCCTTTGTCTCTCAAGCCACCCACACTCCCTCTCCTCCATCTCCATTGAGCCATAGCTCCCCCATCCAAGAGAGGTGCTTCTTCAAGCCAGGGAATGGTGGCCCAATTCCATCAAAGAGAAGGTATACCAATGTTGTTTCTTGCATTTGCTTTAGTATTTTGTAGTTTCTTCTAACCCATTTTTGTTTGCAGGTTTGTTTATAACATGTTTTGTAGGTTTATTTTTGCTTAATAGTTGTTTGTAGGTAGCCAAGGAGAAGCCATAACCTTGTTTGCAGAGGGGCTTACGAACATTTTATTTCTTGTTCTTTGCTTTCTGACTATTCTGTTTTCTTTCTGCATTTTCCACACGTAGGAACCTACCCTTCTGTCCTATAGACAAAAGGGAGCCATTCCTACCCCTGTAGCAAGGAGAAATCCTTGCTACAATTGCAATACAAATTTGGAAGGAGAGAAATTGATCTACAACGGATCTGATACCATGTGGAAATTGAACCCAAGTGATAGGTCAATTACACTCACAAAATTGCTAATCAAACGTGCAAAATTCACACAAAAGGAGACTGAAATTGGAGTATAACTTATCTTATATTGAATAAGTGTACATAATCCAACCATATGAAGTAATAGGCTGCTCAAATATATAATTACATGAGAGATTTGAAAGCACTATGTTTCTATTCAAATTGGTCAAAAAGTAGGCTTACTAAATCAAGTCAAATCCCCCATAGGTGCAAAAAGGACTTTCCAAATCTATGAAGATGCTCACGAATTGGATAAATCAAGTGGGAAAGCTAATAGGTTATGGAAATACAACTCATTCATTCTTTTATTTGGAGAAAAGGAAGGAGGATGATGTGGGAAAAAAGCAAGGCAAGTTCCCCTAGACTAGCTTTTCCTTTATGCCTTAAAACTGGTATAAAGCAAGGCAACTTTAAGAAAAAGTAGATATGCGCTTTAAGGAACCAGCAATAAAGCATACTTGCTAAATATGTTTCTAGGATGATTCCAAAGCACTCCATGACCCAGTTTAGCAAGTATTGACTTCTAGGAAAATGTGGAAGTCAACTAGCATAGAGAGGGAATCTAGGAATCTAGGAATACGACAAAAATGATTTAATTGATGTCAAATATGGGTAAATATGGGTTTATTATTCTAACATTTTGTCTACACACACAATCTACAGAGATCTCTCAATATCTTCTTTACAATAGATGAGTTTTCTATGTCTTTCTCATGCTCTCATGTCTTCTTCCTCTATTTGTCATCTTCTTCTCAAAACCATCTTACTCTGTCGAGCTCTATCTCTTGGTCGTATATATCTAGATTGTAATAAGTGTCCTCCACACACATCTTATGGTCAAACTTATATACTTTTCACATCTCTTCTTCTAACCGTAAACTAGTTCTTAACTAATAGTCGACTGATTCTCTAACTAATTAAAGAAATCCTGTTATATCAATAAAGGCTTGATCAACCCAATTTACATTCACGCCCCTTCCCAAAATAGACTACTTGTCTAACTTAACTCAATGTTTACATTTAGTGTTTCCTCAAAATAGGTGAAACTACCAGATTCAACTTACTCTCTCCTTTTCCATTGCGACCTTGCTCGCCTTGTGACCAAATTCTTCAAAATTTCAAGCAAAACTCTTATGCACTTTCCTAGGGCCAATACAAATTCCTTGTTTTCATTTTTATCTTTGATTTCTTCCAGGTTTGATTCTTGGCGAGGTTCTTGATTATTTTCTTCTTCTTCACCCCTGTAATCAACATCATCATCATTATCTATTGGATATGCATCTTCTCTTTAGTTATGTTATTTCTCATCCAAATTTTCTCGTATTTCCTTTTTTCGTTTTTCTTTAAAGTTTTTTAATAATTCCAAATTATTTATTGTATTCCTTCAAAAAACTTGTCAAGTGTGGAAGATATTCTAATTTTAATTCGCCACATAGCATTAATAACTTTATGGATGATCAGAACTGTTGGAGTGGATGATTGAAATTGCTCTCATACCGATTGAGAACAACCAAATAAATAAATATATACATTATTAATCAATATTCAAGTTTGTATTACAAGATGTGTGGCTCACATATGTAGAAATTGTAGCTCTACTACCATGTATAAATAGAGCCTTGATGCAAAGAAGAATCATATGAGGTAGATCTTGCTACAAGATAATTCTCACAAGTTTGCACAAGGAAAATAAAGAGAATAATAAAGAGACCGAATCACATGAAGAAGTGAAGAATGAATAATTTATTGATGATAAATAATAAATTGAATGATTACCACAATAGTAATACATCCTTGTAAAGGAAAATTGAGTTGGTGGAAGACAACTCATTCTAGGTCATAAATCAGGCTTACTAAATATGATAAACCCCCATAGGTGGCTAAAGCACTTTCCACTTTGTCAAGGAACTCATGAATTAGATAAAGTACGAGTGAGTTGTCAAGAGTGATGGAAAAAAATGCTAATCATGGAATCTGGAGAGAAAATCATGGAGGATGGGTTGACAACAAAAGATAGCAGTTTCCTAGTTGACTAGCTTTACCTTATCCACTGAAAAGATGGAATGAAGCATGAAAAAGACAAAATCTGCAGGAAGGTGCAGTTACTAATTTTGGCAGTCAATAAATTGGATAGGATCAAACCAGAATCAGGATAAAGGTGCTCCTGGGGTATATATGAAAATTATTGACCAAGTGGTGCAAGTGGATGCTAACTATCTAGGCTAGTAGGTAGGAATTTAATAAAAAATGAATAAATATTTTATCCTAAGTATGAAGTGGGTTTATAATATCCACACACCCCCTTTAATTTTGAATTTATGATTATATGTCTGAAATAATCAGATGCATATAGATACATATAGGTGTATATAGGGCCCAACAACAAGGCTATGGTCACCCTTTAGAATTATTTTGTCCAGAAAAGTGAGGAAAGAGGAAAAAACACATGGGAAAAATCCTCCCTCAAGAAAGGACAAGGCACACAATTTGAGCAACAGTCTTTAATTATTTATTTATCTTCACTTGAATGAGCTGAATGAACTACCTCTGGTGAAATACTTTGATGAAGAAATTGTAGACTCCATGATCATGTTCTAGAGTGTAGAATCTGCAAGAAAGAAGAGGAGAGACTCCTTGTATCTCATCATTTGATGAAATAGGAGAATTACCCAAATTATTATTTCTACTAAAAAATTATGATATGCAAACACAATCTAAGAAGGAAAAGGGATCTGTGCATACTCCTTCCGAAAGAGTAAAAAAATTAAGACAATAAGTTACATAATTAGTTCCTTGTATAGCGCAAAATTGTGATGTGGATCACATATCTTTCTTCCAATATGATGTAGCACCTTCCCAGATCTGATATGAGGCTAAAAAGACTGATATATCAGAAATATTATTATATAGAACAAGAAAGACCAAAGCTTCAGTGTCTTTGAAAAGTATAAGCAACTGGAGAAAATTGATGAGTGCAAAAATATGAATGATAGATGGACTTGAGATATGAACCATAGGTGTTTAGAAACGATCCAAACATGTGTAATATAATTCCAATAATGGATAAATGTCATGTATAACCAACCAATGAAAAACAGACAATACTTGAAACCATTTGATATAAGTAACAATGCATAAGAAACCAATGAGGAATCAACTAGTGAACTTGGGGTTTGTATAGTCTTATGAGTATTCAGAGGCATGGTAGATGGTATGGATTGTTTCATGACATGCATATCATCTTGAAAAAATTCTTATAAATCAGAATTATTATCATTTGAATGAAGTGAGGAAGAGCTGCATAAAGACAAGTTAGGATCTAGTGAAAAATCACAATCATTGGGAGATTAATATAGGAGGTTGGTAGGTGGATTATCAAATAAATAAAATGAGATTTATGATTCTGATATATCAGAGATATGAGGAAAGGATTTAACTTTGGCACTCAAGTGATAGTTTATATCACCTTGGAGATGCGCACTATGGCAGTGTTATGAGAAATCATCAGACTTCTCTAGCTCATTTGGAACTTCGATGTTGTGCTTCTTAAGAAGCTAAGACAGGATGTCCATATTCTTCTTGAACCATTTGTTCTCAAGATGAAATACCTTTCTGCAATAAGAACACTTGGATGCACTTCCTTTATTCTTGAATTTCTTCATTGAACCTTCATTAGTAGGCTTCAAACTTACATCTTCAATATCCGACTTTGGCTTCTTCTCTTTCACAATTTTCTTCTCTTTTGATTTGGTATTCTTGATTCCTTGAACTATGAGAGCACCCATTTGGATCAATTTGTCTTTCTCCTTTGTCAGTGAATCAAATAATGTACTCAAAGAAGGCATTTTCCAATTAGAAATAACAAGCCTAGTAGCAAGAAAAGTAAATAGAAAAGCTGAGTATTTAGGACCCAATTTGGAAAGAATGGAAATAATTAATTGATATTCCTTCTTCTCAATCACACATTTCTTGAGAAATATAACAAGTGACTTGAATTTGGTGAATAAACCCTCAATAGAATCGAAACTGTTTGGAATCAATGAGAATAACTCATTCTCCAACTGATGCACTCTTATCTCATCTCGAACTCCAAAGAGAGACTCAAGTTTGGTACATGCTTGGTTTGGAGTGGTCAAACCATCTAGATGAAAGAGTATCTTAGGGAGGAAAGGAAATCCACAGGCTTCATCCAACCTATTATTCCACTTAGCTTTCTCAACAATATAATTTGGTTCATTTTCTAAAGCCATATAAACTCTATAGAGTCCCTTACTGTTCAATAGAATGCCAATTTTGGACTTCCATTCATGATAGTTGCAGGGATTTAGGATCATAGTTGTAGAAGAATCCATACTGATATATTGATGCGTTCAATAAGAAACTCTCTGCAACCTACACAAATAAAACCAGGAGAAAATCTTGTAAGCTTAATAACAAGCTCTTCTTCAGAGAGGAATACGAGACTAGATGCGCTCTAATAGAGAGAACAGATAGCTCCTCAACTCTGTTGAACTTGAACAACCTTGCATTCTGACACCGTGTAGAAATTTCAGCTCTACTACCATGTAGAAATAGAGCCTTGATGCAAAGAAGAAGCACATGAGGTAGATATTGCTACAAGATAATTCTCACAAGTACGCACAAGGAAACTAAAGAGGATAATAAAGAGACTGAAACACATGAAGAAGTGAAGAGTGAATAATTGGTTGATGATCAATAATGATTTGGTTGATTATTAAAATAGTAATACATCCTTATAAAGGAAAATTGAGTGGGAATAATACAACTCACGCTAGCACATAAATTAGGTTTACTAAATAGGATAAACCCCCATAGTTAGCTAAAGCACTTTCCAAATCCGTCAAGGACCTAACGAATTAGCTAAAGCATGAGTGAGTTGTCAAGAGTGATGGAAAAACATGCTAATCATGGAATATGAAGAGAAAATCATGGAGGATGGGTTGGAAACAAAAGATATCGGTTTCCTAGTTGACGATCTTTACCTTATCCATTGAAAAGCTGAAATAAAGTAGGATAAGGACATAATATGTAGGAAGGTACAGTTACTAATTTTGGAAGTCAATAAAGTGGACATGATCAAACTAAAATAATGATAAAGGCACTCTTGGGTTATATATGGAAAGTATTGACCAAGTGGTGCAAGTGGATGCCAACTATCTAGGCTAGTAGGTAGGAATTTAATAAAAATTGATTAAATATTTTATCCTAAGTATGAAGTGGGTTTATAATATCCCCACAACATATTTATACAAAATGATGTCATGGGACATATGATTATAGAGACATCTATTCAAAATTAATTATATTATTATTATACTTAATCTCTATATTAATCCTAAATACTATTATATATCAATATAGGTACATTACAATTGTTTGTGACATGTGAAAATAATGAACTTGCCCCATCCTAGTCATGCCACCAAGTGCCAAGTGCACATATTCCAAGCTTGAGTTAAAGGTGGTATAAGATTAGCTCCTGAATACTATTCACAATAATCTTGTTCTAACGGTGATATAGGATTAGCTCCTATATACTAATTGCAGTAATCTTGTTAGACTTACCCAACATTATATAGGCCAGACCATGAAGTCTAGCCTCTAGAAGAATTTTTAAAAATATCATTGGCATAATGAATGCCTCTCAAAAAAATCTGCAGGGTGAAGAACCACAAGGATTCAACCAATGGACCACTCATACAATATCAATGAACACAATTACCTAGTTAATGAGAACCTTCTCAAGTTCTCATTTATTTAGAGGTCACATTTAGTGGTTGTTTTTCCCCCTTTTCAAAAAGTGGTTATGAAGAATCACCCATTTTTGACGTAGTTTTTTGAGATTTGTCATTTTGAATTATCTTAGTTTTAAAGTATCAAAGATTTATTTGTTAAAAAGATGGTTTTTCTATTTTTTTCATCTTGTTTAAAATGTCACAAAATGTATATTTTTATTATTTTTAATGATTTAATATTTAAATTAAAAAGAAAACCTAAATTTTGTCATTTTTAACATTTTTTTGAATAAGAGTAGAGACCTTTTATCAATCTGTTAAGAAACATAGTACAATATTTATTTGCAAGATAAACTTCATCCTGCCTCTAGGAGAGACCAGGATATAAAAAAGAGTTTGAGTTATGAGGATTCCTATAACCTTGAAGCTAATAACAAAAATGCGAGTAAACTATCTTTTTATGCAATGCTTAATGCCTTGAGTGCCAGAGTTAAATCCTTTCCTCATATCTTTGATGTTGTGCTTCTGAAGAAGTCGAGACATTATGCCCATATTATTCTTGAAACATTTATTCTCAAGATGAAACCCCTTGTTGCAATAAGAACACTTGGATACACTTCCTTTCTTCTTGACTTTCTTCATTGAACCTGCATTAGTAGGCTTCAAACTTGTATCTTCAATATCTGACTTTGGCTTCTTCTCTTTCACAATTTACTTCTCTTTTGATTTGGTATTCTTGCTTCCTTGAACTATGAAAGCATGATACTTGCCCTTGGAGGGTCTACGATCACCCATATGGATCAATTTATCTTTATCCTTTGCCAGTGAATCAAAGAATGTACTCAAAGAAGGCATTTTCCAATTAGAAATAACAAGCCTAGTAGCATGAAAAGTAGACACAAAAATTGAGTATTCAGGAACCGATTTTAAAAGAATGGAAATAATCAATTGATCTTTCTTATTCTCAATCACACATTTCTTGAACAATAGAATAAGTGACTTGAACTTGGTGAAGAAACCCTCAATAGAATTGAAACTGCTTGGAATCAACGAGAAAAACTCATTCTCCAACTGAGGGGCTATTATCTCATCTTGAACTCAAAAGAGAGACTCAAGTTTGGTACATACTTGGTTTGGAGTGGTCAAAACATCTAGATGAAAGAGTAGATTAGGGAAAATAGAGAGGCAAAGAAATCCATAGGCTTCATCCGACCTATTATGCCACTTAGCTTTCTTAACAACAGAATTTGGTTCATTTTCTAAAGCCATAGAAAATTTATAGAGTCCCTTATTGCACAATAGAATGCCAAATTTGGATTTCCATTCACGATAGTTGAAGGGAATCATGATCATAGCTGAAGAAGAATACATACTGATATGTTGATGCGTTCAATAAGAAACTCTCTGCAAACTGCACAAATAAAACTAGGAAAAAATATTCTAATCTTAATAACAAGCTCCTTTTCAGAGAGGAATAGGAGACTGGATGCGCTTTGATAGAGAGAACAAATAACTCCTTAACTCTGTTAAACTTGATCAAACTTACGCTCTGATACCATGTAGAAATTGTAGCTCTGCTACCATGTAGAAATAGAGCCTTGATGCAAAGAAGAAGCACATGAGGTAGATCTTGCTATAGGATAATTCTCACAAGTATGCACAAGGAAAATAAAGAGAATAATAAAGAGACTGAATCACATGAAGAAGTAAAGAATGAATAATTAATTGATGATAAATAATGAATTGGTTGATTATTACAATAGTAATACATCCTTATAAAGGAAAATTGAGTGGGTGGAAGACAAATCATGCTAGCTCATAAATCAAGCTTACTAAATATGATAAACCCCCATAGGTGGCTAAATCACTTTCCAAATCTGTCAAGGACCTCACGAATTAGCTAAAGCATGAGTGAGTTGTCAAGAGTAATGTAAAAACATGCTAATCCTGGAATCTGGAGAGAAAATCATGGAGGATGGGCTGGAAACAAAAGATAGCAGTTTCATAGTTGAGTAGCTTTACCTTATCCACTGAAAAGCTGGAATAAAGCACGATAAAGAGAGAATTTGCAGGAAGGAACATTTACTAATTATGGCAGTCAATAAAGTGGGTAGGACCACTAAAATCATGATAAGGGCGCTCCTGGTGTATATATGGAAAGTATTGACCAAGTGGTGCAAGTGGATGCCAACTATCTAGGCCAATAGATAGGAATTCAATAAAAAATGATTAAATATTTTATCCTAAGTTTGAAGTGGGTTTATAATATCCCCACAACATATTTATACAAAATGATGTCACGGGACATATAATTATAGAGACATCTATTCAATATTAATTATATTATTATTATACTTAATATCTATATTAATCCTAAATACTAATTATATATCAATATAGGTACATTACAATCGTTTGTAACTTGTGAAAACAATGAACTTGCCCCATTCTAGTCATGCCACCAAGTGCCAAGTGCACAGAGTCCAAGCTTGAGTTGAAGGTGGTATAGGATTAGCTCCCGAATACTATTCACAATAATCTTGTTCTAAAGGTGATATAGGATTAGCTCCTGAGTACTAATTGCAGTTTTCTTGTTAGACTTACCCAACATTATATAGGCCAGACCATGAAGTTTAGCCTCTAGAAGAATTGTTAAAAATATCATTGGCATAATGAATGTCTATCATAAAAAGCTGCAAAGCAAAGAACCACAAGGATTAAACCAATGGACCACTCATACAATATCAATGAACATATTTTCCTAGTTAATGAGAACGTTCTCAAGTTCTCATTTATTTAGAGGTCACATTTAGTGGTTGTTTTCCCCCTTTTCAAAAAGTGGTTATGAAGAATCACTCATTTTTGACGTAGTTTTTTGAGTTTTGGCATTTTGATTTTTCTTAGTTTTAAAGTATCAAACATTTATTTCTTTGAAAGATGGTTTTTATATTTTTTTCATTTGGTTTAAAATGTCACAAAAATGTCTATTTTTATTAGTTTTAATTAAAAAGAAAACCTAAATTTTGTCATTTTTAACATTTTTTGAATAAGAGTAGAGACCTTCTATTAATCTACTAAGAAACATAGTATAATATTTATTTGCAAGATAAACTTCATCCTGCCTCTAGGAGAGACCGTGATATAAAAAAGAGTTTGAGTTATGAGGATGTCCATAACCTTGAAGCTAATAACAAAAAGCCGAGTAAACTATATTTTTATGCAATGCTTAATGCTTGAATCTATTGAGGCTAAAACGAGAGGACTAACTATAACTACCAGCATAGATCCATCTAAAAGGGGATATACCAAGCACCGAGAGGGATACAATCTCTCAATGTGTAAACCCTTTTTTAGATTGAAAATGTTGAGGACATGTGTAATCCAAGGTTTATGATTTTAGTTTATCTAATTTATATTGTTTTATATATATGCCATTCTAAATAATTTAAATTTAATTTGAGTCGACATGTTATTTTTAATAATATTTTTTTTTATTTATAAAAGACACATGTCAACTCTAAGATGAGCACGGAAGGAGTTACACATCTCTTCCCTACGAGGTTGTAGATTGCACCTCTTTGGTGCAATTACAAAAAAAGCCAATACTGACATATTGACAAAAAAAACATGGTATTCCTGTTCTGAGGAGCCTTGTCACTTGGTGATTATCTAGAACCAGTTTCATTAGTGTATTTGTGACCCAATGAAGAGCCACCAAGTATTCATAAATCATTATCTTGCTTCTTGTGTCAACAGGTTTTTAGATCCAACTGGCTATATGATTTGAAGTAGCTGCATATTGGAGGATTGGGCTAACTTGAATCAGTTCCATGGTCTCTATGTGGTCACCCCTATCCCTAATTTCATCCCCACTAAAGCTGTCATTCAGTGTGGGAGGTCAAGGGATAAACTGAATTCCCAGGTGACATTCCAACTGATTCAAGGTAGAGTTTAGGCTGCGGGTGCCATCATATGTGAACTCAAAGTTCATCATGGCATTGTACCGCCGTTCTCCTTGCTTTTCTCTGTTCGATCTGCTCTTGAACAATCATGTAGGCTGGTTCAAATTGAGGAACCCTAGCATTGATAACAGTTGTCCAGATCCATGTGCTCTGCATGGCATGGGGCTGTCATGTGTCTAATTTGAAGTAGTAGCTGGTTTGCTTTTAAGCTTTCCATAGGGCCCCATCTCAATCGTCTTTCTACGTGGGCTGGATTGGCTTGGGTGGCCTGGTATCACGTGTTCTCATCCTACTTGGGCATTGTCATTTTTAACATTGTTGAAAATGTTCTAAGTTATTTACTGTCAAAGTTTAGGTTTTCTTTTAATTATATATTATTAATTAATTTAATATGTTATATATTTTATATACATTTTGAAAAAAAAAAACTTTGTTAGCTTTAATTTGTTTCTAAATATTGTTGTAAACAAACTAGTTATTTTTTTTCCATTTCTAAATAAAGTAAATTTGAAAGATGATATGGAAAAAAAAAACATTTTGGGTGGAAAGAACTCCCACACCTCTTGTGATTCCCTTGTTCATCAAACAATGTTGGAGCAAATTTATTTATTCGAGGGAACTGGACTTTGTCCCTAGCAACAACGATGCCCATTGCTACATCCCAAAATTGTACACTGATGTAGGAAGTCCCTTCTACCAATCAGATAAAGTTTGGTGCTACGATAGAGGCAATGTGCGTTGTAACCTCAACATTCATCTTTATCATTTCATAGTTCAGCATGCTCCTCCCCTTCCCCAAAGGGAAGGGAGAAAGCAAGAGGAGGCTATGGAGAGACAACTTAGGGGAAGGGGATGTTATGGAGTGACAACTAAGGGGAAGGCAAGAGCTTCGTGGAGGGGAGGGAAGGATGGTGGGGGAGATAATGGTTGGAAGGGAGGGAGGGCATTGGGTGATGGGTATAGAGGAAGGGGTGTTACAGGAATCACACCTTGCTAAGGTGCCCCCACTAAAAAAATTATGTTTTTTTGTAATCTTGTATTTTTATTTTCTTCAATTTTTTTTTTAATTTTCTTTTAAAAGTTGGTCTTTTTTATTTTAATATTTAAAAATGAGGGTTTTTTTTTGTTCAACTTATTTTTTTTTTAATTTGTTTTTAAGTGACTTGAAATAGGATCAAGGGCATACTGTGGATGTATGTTATCTTTTTGTTTACTTCTTCTAAGTTAACACTAAAGGAGTAGGCATTTAAGGTTTATTTTATGGTTTTGTTTACATCTCTACCATTATTTTAGGTTATTATTTAAAAATGTCACAATTTTATGCCAACAACACTTTTCAATTTGAGGATTGAGTTTATGATTTCTTTTACAACAATATTGGTTGTTAAGGCCATGTTTCAAAAAATGAGGCAGTTTCAAGCTTGAGAAAAGGGATGGTATTGAACTAGCATCAGTATTCAATTTGGATTTTGAATTATAGTTTTTTTTACAATGGTAATAGTTATTGAGGCCATGGTTTAAAAAAAATGCAATTTTAATCGTAAAAAGGAAGAGGAGAAAAAATAAAGAAAAAGAGAAAAAAAAAACATCATCCTGGGTGGGGGATGATCCCAAAAATCATCCCTTCGCCTCCCCTTCCATATTCCTCCACCTCCCCTCTTATCGCCCTACCTCCCCCCTCCTATCCCATCCCCTCTCTCCATTCACCCATCCCCTTCCCCAATTGAATGAAAAGGAAGGGGGAAGGAAAGGGGAGGCTAATGGGGTGACAACTTGGGGAAGGGAAGAGGCGTGTGCAGGGAAGGATGGAGTATGAAGGAGGATGATGTTGTTTCTAAATAATAATAGTATAAACTATATTAAATCTAATTTTAATGTTAGTTTATTGGTTCTTCTCTTTTATTCCTTGTTTTTTTAAGCTCATTCCTCGCATTTAATCCTTTTTGTATTTCCTATATTTTTATTCATTTACGTATCATTTTTAAACCCCTTTTTTCTTCTCATGTTTTTACCCATTGTTCTTCTTTTTCTTCTTTAGTTGTATTTATGATTGTGCAATGTATTAGGTTAAGTATTTTGGTTTTCTTAAATGTTTGATAGGTTTTTAGCTTCATGAGTCTTTATTTCTCTAATGTCATTATATTCGTTAGCTCCCTCCCATGTCCCATCTTTTAGGCATGAATTAGTATACGATTTTTTTTTGTTATTAATAGTTATGTTATACGTTCTTTTATGTCTTATTTTTTTACGATTTTTCCCTCTACTATCTTTTTATTGTTTTATTCTCTAATATATAAACCGCCATGGATATTCCATTTGAAAAGTTCAACACAATAAATCTTACAATTTAGCTTTTTATTAGCTTATTTCCACTGAATGCTAAATAATTGGTATTGAAAGGCAATAGAAACACAAGATATACCATAGGAAAACTAATGATGGAGAAAAACCCAGATAGAAATGAGGACTATGCCTTGCTATTTTATATAGAATGCAAATACAAAGAAATGTATACTCTCTTGGGAGTTACCTATGACTTTGCAACCATAATGGCTACTGTAGGATCCCATATCTCCTCTATTATGCTATAATAGCCACTCCCATGTTCTTTTTCAACTATGGAACAATACAATGGATAAAATTAGTGGAACCCCTTCTTCTCCTCACGGCCCGCATTTAACATAACTTGATAGCCATATATAGTTAGTTTTAGGGTTTTTGCATGCCACAAATCCCAATTAGGGTTAGGGTATTGGACCTTCTAGAATGTTTTTGAAACTTGTTACGGAGAGAAATTCCTATGGCTTGGGGTACCACAACAGACAGCTTGACTCCAAACATCCATCCTTTCCAATATGCAATAGAAATTAAATATCTAACACTAAAGGATCAGACCTTGTACCTTATTTCGGATGGTTGAAGTAGATCCCCGTTAAGCTTTCCAACTTCAGCTTGAATTGATAAATCACTTCCTCAACAACAAGTAAACAAGACAAGCATATACATATTGGTGTTAGATCTATTCTAGCATATATAATCAACGATGTATAGGCATTTGAAATCACCCATGGATAAAATATTCATTCAAACATACATTATTGGACAGGAAAAGATATTTCTATTAATATAAAATCATAGATTACAGTGGATACAACCTCTGTCGGCACGTTTGCGAATCGGAGAAACTGAATCCCCCACTTGGGCCTCCACCACCTCAATCCTCCATCTCTCGATAGCAAGCTCACAAGCAAAAGGAAAGCTTGGGAAGAACACAAAAGTGCTCCAAGGGACAAAGGGATGCAGACTCAAGCACAAGTTCCGCCAACAATGGACTATAGTTTATTTTCTCTCAATTATCTCTTATGCCTTCAATGTACCAAACAGTTCCTTATATAACTTTTCAAAGGGGTAATGAAAGGTCAAATCCGAGTGATCTCGAGGCATATGGAAGGCCAGTAGTCAAGTGAGTCAGATCCATGTCAAGGAAAACTACAAAAGGATTTGGATTATGCACACATCCCGATGTACGCAGTTTTAGGGGTCAAACCCGCGTATATACGCGATTATAGGTTTAAAAGTCGCATGTATCATTTTTCACATGTTTTTAGGGATGGTTAAGGAAACAACAAAGGACAAAAAATGGTCCAAGGGGTCTAAGGAGTCCGTAGAGGGATAGGGGAAGGCCATACAAGTGTGATTCACATGGAGTGGTAAAATCAGCTATAACAGATGCCCCCTAATGTGTGAGGTCAGAGGGATCATACGATGGCCAAAATACATTATAAGTCCATCCCAAAAGTGGGGTGATGAAGGATGCCAAATGGAAGACCAGCTACCCAATCAGCATAGTACAATGATACAACTCTGCACATACTACAAATACCTATAGCAGTCCCGGATACATAAGAGTACAATGGCCATGAATAGGCATGATACAAGATATCACATAAGTGGTCATCGCCACGTACAATATACATAGATCA
>LPNX011232733.1:369449-414488 GCA_001517045.1 Pseudotsuga menziesii
AAACATGTTGAGGTCAAACCCTTGAGAGGATCCATCGATTAGGGGACATTGATGTATTCCCAAAGACTATCGATTACGAGAGAACCTGCCACTGATGACTGCAAGTATTAAGGCACTCAAAAATGACTCTAGATTCCAATCCCATAATAAATGATCTGAAGTCGATGGGATGAAATCCGCTGGAAGGAGGGCATTAAGGCATCCCCCATCATCCAACATGAGGTACTCAGCAAAGCTGTATAGTGTGGAAGGACTCGATCATAAGGTGCATGAACCAGTAACTATACCGGGAATGGTCGACATGCAAAGTCAAGATAACTGAGGAATGGCCGACTCAGGTTTCAACTTCCTTTGAACAGGAGCATAATGACGAATGATGACTAAATAAAGGCAGCATAGACTCGATATACAAAACTGGGACATCTCTGCGACAAAGGAGGCATCGACAGAGGCTCCATGGGGACTGGAAGCTTAACTAGTCAGTGGAGATAAACTCAGATAAACGAGTACAGCTCCTAAAGTCAAACTATAAACCCAACCAATGGATGTGATATACAGTGCTCTGTTCGAAGGCGACACGACTCGATAGCTGCCAAAGATAACATTTTTTCTTGTCCAGCTTTTTGGTTTTTTGATTTTTTTTGGACTTTTTCAAATATTTAAAAAGCTTGAAAAAGAATAAAATTGCTTTATAGTTATAGACTAGGAGGAGACGAGTGTCATAGGGGAAAACAAACTAGTTCCAAGAAGTGGAACATACCTATTCTCAATGAAAGGATACATGTGTAGGATAGCGACACTCAGGGGAAAATCCCCTCCCGGTAAAAAGGGAATCAAGCTGCAAAGGATATATAAAATGGCTTTGCATGGCTAGACATGAGACAAGCTCAGGCTATATGGCTGAAACGCAATGTCAGGGAAGCCGGCATAAAGCTCAATAAGGCAGGCAAAGCTCATGATAATGCAATTACAACTTGACATAAGGGAGTCCTGAGGGAAATAGGCCAGCAGAAGATCAAGAGGAGTACGAGGCTCTTGTGAAATGTCATGGCAATACTATACAATGGACTCCCACACCCTAAGGGACAAAACATCAGCATGGGCACCAAATGCAAATAAGGTGCTAACTAGGGTACCCATGTAAGGTCAAGCTCTACCACTCATATCATGCCACTTCTAAAACAACAAGAAGGTTCCGTGACATAATAGAGTGGGTTCGTACCTAAGGCTATGATGAAATGGTCATAAGGTTATGCAAAATGCAAACGGTTATGAAACCTAACCTATATGCCAGTATAGACATGATACTTGAGATCGGCACGAACGGGTCAATCCAATGGCTGAAATAGCAAAGGTCTCCTACATCATAAATTAGGTCAAAAACGGTCCAAAATGATTAGAAATGGTCCAAACTATAGGAAAGGGGGTAAAAATTTTCAAAAATTTGAAAAATTTCTATAAATAGTAAAAAATTCAAAACATTATAAAACATTTGAAATTTTTACCCATTTGAGCTTAGATTTTCAACAGCGAATTCCAGGAGATCCAGCCGGCAGAATCCACTACTGTTTCTTCCAAGTACTTACCCATGCTCTTCTCTTCCATTTTGATGCAATTTTTATCAAATTCCATGGTTATTTGGGATTTCTAGGCCAATCCAACATAGGCATTGTGGCCCACACAGAAATCGAGGGTTTTTCCGTGTATAGGGCGGGAAATACGCGGAAAATGGCTTCATAGTCGCGTACATACGTGGCTGTTTGGTAAACAGTCGCGTATGTGGCTGCACATGAGGTTTTTTAAGTATTCTAATGGGAAAAATTGCAATTTTTTGTGCAAGATGGTCCTATAATGGAGAGAACGTGAACATGGTGATGTAGAGGAGGCAGTAAGGGCTGATCTAATGGCTCAACAAGCGCTACGTGCATGTGGGCTCTACAAATTTTGGTGTCTTGGTGGCTTAAGGGCCAAACCAAGACTATTGCAGATGTTGGTGGATTACTGGGATCCAGAATTTGTGTCATTCCAGATAGATGGGATGTCCCTCACCATAGAGGTGGAGGACATATACTTTATTACTGGACTTTCCCGACGGGGGGAAGTAGTGAACCTACGTTCTCGCGGGCCCGGAGGTGGCCTGACTATAGATGAGTACATTGCGGTGTACTACTACTCGGACACGGAGAAGGTGGGGAGTCAGATCCCAACCAACTCTATACAGGTGCTGGGCCTAAAGGCCATCCTAGTGACACTGGGCAGGATAGCAGGCTTGGATTCACTCCACCAGGCCTCACAACGTCTGATGTTCTATGCAGTGGAGTGCATGAGACCCACAGTATATGACTGGAGCACTACACTACCGAGCAACATGAAACACCAGCTTAGTGAGTGTAAGATGGGCAGAGTGCGAAAATTTAGTTTCAGCAGCATATTGAGCACGTTTTTCTTCGAGCGTGTTCCAGGATTGAGCCCCAGAGTTGACGTTCCTCTACACGGGGTTTGAGATCTAGCCCAACGGCGTTGGGCAGATGCGATGCATAGATTGGGTGGAGGTAGGGTGTCCAACCCCTATCCAGCTGAGTTCTTTCCGTGGTGGTGATGACAGATAGTTGCTATCGATGACTACCCCTATGTGGGGATAGATTTCCAGGGGGACCCGAACATGCCGCTACCACCAGGATCGACATACAGTGACATAGGTAACGAATCTTGACCCTCTCTTTAAATTTTTGAGTTATTTAATTTTTTTGTGTTTTCTTATTATATGGAATCAAAAGACATGTTTTTGGGTGACAATACATAGTGACATCTACCATATGCATGCAGATGTGGGACCATGGCGGCATGAAGGCTTCCCTCGTCATAGACGGAGGGAAAGAGGAGATGATATCACGGGTATGGATGCGGAGCGGATGCTCCAGAGCATTCATACCAACTTTGTGAGGCTGACACATAGAGTTCCCATGGCGCAAGTCGAGGACTTGCCTGAGGCTATGCAGTGCCAAGTGGTGGGTGTACCACGAGCATGGGTGCGATTATTCCGACGGCTAGCTAGAGCCGTAGTGACCTTCCACGATCACAACCCCCCTCTTCCTCCATAGGCTTAGATACCTGGGAGTTATACATTTTGTGTTACTGTGTATTATATTTTGGTGGCTCGAGAGCCCCCTTTTTTGTATCATGACACTATGTATTACCACATTCTGGATGTTGATAATTTTTTTATGATGATTAGTTTATTTATTTACATGTGTAAAATTTGTGTTTGTAATGAATTTATTGTGTATGAAACAAATGCCAATCTAACATGTAGTTAGCATATGAGTCAGAAACTTGATTATTAATTCTTGGAATATATATGTATGTTATATTGTCAAATTGTCGTTCTAATAATCTCACACGTAAGAATCTTCTTAATAACGTCGGATCTCTAACATGGTACAAACCATTAAGCTGTGACACTACTAACTCTGAATCAAGACGTACCTCAAGAGAGAGAATTCCATGTAAAATGGCATCCCATAGAAGCTCAATAACGACACTATATTCAGCAACATTGTTTGAAGATGGCCGTAAACATACGCCTCTTGAAGACAGTACCTGACCCATAGGAGTATAAATCACCCAAGCAGTAGAGGCTGAGTGTTGAGTGTGACGGCTCGCACCATCCACGAATTCTATGTAGGTGGAAGATTCCATTGACATTTGCCAAAAGAAATAGAAACTAATCACAAACCCGATCACTATAAGAAAACGACTTGCCTATGCAAAACTGTACAATAATATACAATAACCAGCCTTGGCTAAAAATTATGCATAGTATTTTTTGAGATAGAGCCCATTTCTAGGCTCTGCCAAGGTCGTTCCCTCGTAATCCACTAACTCATAAGCGCCCTTCTCTAACACATGTTTGACGACGCAAGGACCACGCCACATGGGGTTAAACTTTCTTGCCCCCAAGGGTTATTTCGGTTGATCCCACAAAAGGACTAAGTCTCCCTCACTAAACCTCCTTGGACGGATAGAATTATCGTACTGGACCTTTACACGATGTTTATTTACTTCTAGAGCCACCAAGGCATCTCGACGCTGCTCATCAAGTTGCTGAAGGTGGACCAAACGCTCCTCCAATGGGGAAGTGTCCAGTAAGAGTTCTATAGCTAGTTTCAAATAACCTGCTCTTAATATAACATAATGTGCCAATTAGAGTTCTAGATCAACGGCCAGAAATAACCTGCTCTTAATATTTTTTGGGCTATAGAAAGCCTAGATAAATGACCACCACATGCCCCTCCATGGCAATCATTCAGCACTACCTCAGCCTCCTCATGAGTTCGTCGAAAAATGGAATCTACCCCATGGCGGTACAAAGTGTTATCCACTATGAGGTAAGTCTTAGACATGTGACGTAATCGTCGTCATTCATCCCGTGAGAGGTGAGTAGGGACCTTCAATGTTTGTAAATATATAATGATATCCCCATACCATGGGTCTAAAGTTGAGATTAAGAAGATGTGTTCATCGACAAACGTATCTTCACAAACCAACTCCTCGGCCTCGCTTGGGAAATCCGATATAAGCTCTGCAAAAATTAATGATTTCTTCAACTTTGCTGAAACAAACTCAAGATCGAATTCTTGTAGGATGACAATCCATTTATTATATTTTCCCCCAATCATCCTTCGAGTGAGGACGAATTGAAACGAATTGACATGGGCTACAACCAATGTCTGGTGAAGGAGAATATAATGTCTCAACCGTTGAACCGCATGTACGGTAGCTAAAGCAAGATTTTCAACATGAGAATAACAAATCTCTGTGTCAATAAGATTCTGGCTCAGATAGTATATGACATGCTCTTGGAGCTCCTCATCCTCTTGAACCAAAACGATACCAATCGTCTCCATGGACGCAGCCACATAAAGTATGAAATCACGGTTATAGTCTGGGGGACTAATCATCGGGGCTAATGCTAGGGCTCGCTTGAGTGCATCAAAGGAATCCTGGGCTTGCTCATCCCAACAAAAGGTGGTGTCCTTCTTCAAAAGACGCATGAAGCCTCTAGTCAAATTGGAAAAATTGACAACGAATCTCCGTAAGAAGTTTGCCATGCCTTGCAAACATTGAAGATGATGAATATTTTTTGGGGGAGACAACTGAAATATTGCCTCTACATTCAAAGGGTCAACTCTTATACCCTCTTTAGACACGATGAATCCTAACAAGTGACCTGACTTCACACAAAAGATGCACTTGTGAGGATCTAACCTGACCAAATAATGGCGACATCTTTCGAATACCAATCTCAAATGATAGGAATGACGCATTCTCATACGAGAATGAGTAGCAAGGTCATCCAAAAATACTTCGATAATCAATTTGAGATCATGGAAGATCAAGGTCATGGCCCACTGAAAAGTAGCTCCGGCATTCTTAAGGCCAAAAGGCATTTTTTGATATGCAAAAGTTTCCCAAGGACAAATAAATGCAGTCTTATGTTGGTCCTCAGGCTTAATTTGTATCTGATTATATCCGGAAAATCCATCTGTGAAGGAAAAAACCTCACTACCCACACACTCATCCAAAATCTGATCAATAAATGTTGTGGGGAAATTGTCCTTAGGACATGCACGATTCAAATCACGGAAATCAGTACATATGCGGATCGCTCCCTGCTTCTTATCAACCAGAACGGGGTTTGAAACCCACTCCATCAAGGGAACAGGATAAATAAAACCGGCTTTCAACAGTTTCTCTATCTCTACCTTAATCATGGGTTCTTTCCTAGGATTCACCACACACAAGCATTACCGAACAGGCTTAGCGTTGTGATAAGTATTAATCTCGTGTTCGACAATGCGAGGGTCAATACCTAGAATTTCATCGTAAGACCAAGCAAAGATATCACAGAATTATTTAAACAACTCGGTGTATTCTTGAATCTCAACATGGGAACATTCTGCCCCAATATAGACATTCTCTACCCTGCTAGGATCACAAGAGATATTGATAGGAATCGTTGGAGATATATTTTCCATGTTTCCATCAGCCATCGGACCAAGAGAGCTTAATGGAACCATAGGACTACCAATTCTCTCACTAAGAACCTCCCTAAAGTCCTCATGCTCCAAGCGGTCAAGCTCGAGGAGAAAGTAAGATCTATGATGGAGCTCTTCCCAGGGTGGCTCAACTCCCGACATAGCCTCAATAATCGCTTCGTTTGAATGGAAAACACTATCAAGGTAGTCATGCGTGTGAGAACATTGTACTGCCCATGCAGGCAGCACATAAGGGTCCTCCTCCTCCATCCGTGAAGAGGAAGGACTGGGCTCTGCAACACACTCAAGATTAGCTTGATAAGCTACCATAGTTGTAGGCAACGACACGTCTGTCACAATGGGCTCACTCGAAGTACTCAGTGTAGGAAGAATCCAAGGATCTTCCATATGACTCATGCGAAAAGACACCGATCTCATAGATGTCGAAGCCTCATCGAAACTAGACTCTATCATAAGGATCGGTGCAGGAAAACTAAAATTTCCCATGAGGGATGGATACATGCCTACAACCACACTCCCAGTTGCCGGTTGAGAGTGTTCAACGATCGGGATCGAAGCTCCCGAAGATGCGGTAATAGACGGATTCTTGAATGACGTTTGATCAATCGTGACTATATTCCCATTAAATGGAAAGCATACAACGTGAAATAGGGAAGAAGCTATGACTTTCATACTGTACATCCAATTCCTACCCAGCAAGAGATTGTAGTCAAGGGGCGCATCAACCACCTTGAATTCTATCGCAACGGTCTTCCCTCCCAAACGAACCTTAAGGGAAGGAAGGATCCCGTGTGGCCTAAACGATATCCCATCGAACACAGTTAACATGGTCGCTGATTTAGACAGCTCAGGGGAACCTAAACCATTCCAACATGATAAAGACATCACAAAAGTAGTAGCGCCTTCGTCAATCACAGTGCGCTTGACGGTCATGTTAAGACATTCTACGTGAATCAAAAGAGACACATAGTAAGGAAAGTGAGGCTGAAGTCCTACGGTTTCAAATTTAATCATGGAGGAAGAATTATCATCATTCACACCAAGGGAAGAAAGCAAAGCCTTCCTTTATGAAGGACAAATCTGAAGCACTTCCAGTGCAGACATCGCACAAGGAGTGTGGCCCAAATCCTCGACAATTGAGTAGTTTTGGGCAGCTCGGGCATTAGGATTGTGCCCCGAACGCTTAAGGACTCCCTTAGGAATGCAAGGTGCAGCTTCAAGTTTATCTACAGGTTTCTCAATATGCAAAGGATCAGGCTCCTTTCCTGGGCTGGGTTGTGAAGAACCATAGTCTTTTGCACGGGTCACAACTTTTGCAGCACGTACCATGTTAATGCAACCACGACCACTACCCTCCAGTGGATCTTGATCACCACCAGACTGATCATGGGTCCTCGAGTTCATATTTTGATTGTGAGGTAAAGGGTTCGTTAGCATATCTGGGCCCTGTGCCAGGAATCTTGAGGCTTCATCGATACGAGGGCACAAGTAAGTGAGGTGTTCGTCCTTACACAACTTGCAAGGAAATTTAACCTTATGTTTAGCTTGCTTGTCCCCCCCAGCATTATGGGCGTTCTTGTCATTATTATTAGCATTTTCATTCCTATTCTCACCCTTACGATTATTCTTACCCTTCTTCTTATTACGTCTGGGCTACTGGTTACCCTTCTAGTCCGACGATTACCCTGAAAGCACACTCGCCATTTGGGCGGGTTGAGACGAAGTCGTGGCTTGTCCCGAAGTAGATTGGTTGATTGAAAATTGACTAACTTGTTTTGTAATCGAATCCATAGGTTTAGCACTCACACAACCAAAAATGCCATTGGCATGTGGTCCAGGTTTAACTTTGGGATCAAAACTAGAATGCGGAGCATTGGGAATAATCTCATATAACAAACCAGACTAAGCATAAATCAAGTCTAGTTCCTGCGCCCTAAAAATGGCTTGTTCCTCATTTTGTACTCCGGATGTAGAAACATCCTTCGCTATATATGACAATAATGACTTAAGGAACCATTCAAGGAGGAATTCCGGTGGTATAAAGGCTTTAATTAACCTCTTCCATCTACGCCACTCTTGGATGTGATCCGAGATATGTGTGGCTTTATCCTGCCGAAATTTCGACAAGAGTTCAGTACCAACATCATAACGCACTGGTAGCTAGAAGTGGTTAAGAAAATTCATTGCTAGGTCATCAAATAGAGCGAATGCTCCCCTAGGTAGCTCTATATTCCATTTTGCGATAGGCCCTGTAAGGGTGCGTTGAAACAGCCTTAAATAGATTGAGTCCTGATGTAAGGAATTCGAAGAGCACCATAGGTGAAAAGTAGTAACATGTTCGCTCAGATCCTCTCTCGGTTTTCCCTCAAATTTGGGTATGTCCAAGGGAAGCTTAGTAGGGATAGCCGACCAAGCCGAGCCATGAGCTACAGAATAATTCGTCAATCTCGACAAGTTAGGAAGATTCAACATTGTGAGGAAAGGGAGCCTAGGATGATGAGGTCGATGGACTTCTCCCTGATAGTTCTGATTCACATAGGTCTAATTACCACCATGGCCTTGGCCATAGTGCCCTCCTCCCATTTGACCCGTATAGGGTGGCATGGAAGCACCATAGTGTGGTGTACCTTGAGTATTCAGAGCTACAAAGCTATAATTTGGAGAGTATGCAGGTTGTTGATACCTGCCCCCATAAGTTGAAGAACCCTGTCCATACTGCGTCCCATAATAGGGTCCATAATTCATCACATGAGATGTCCCATGAGACACTCCATAAATAGGAATATACATTTCGAAAGTAGGAATGTGACCTCTAGAAGTATGACCATTACCTCCCGAAACAACGGGCAGTGCATGTACCTGAGACACAACTGGTCTAGTAACTGCAATACGGACTTGACTTGTAGCAACATTCTGGCCCGAAGGACCACGTGAATGAGGTGGAGGGTGAACATTCAATGAACTAGGGACAGAGGATGAAGGGATCTGTGTAATTATATACGTGCTATTCCCTATAGTCACTCGTCTTGGATCTGGTATCCTAATAGGATCACTAACCCTAGACCTAGGAGGAATATGTGATCTAGCTTCCACCACTGGGATGGAAGGTGCAATGTGACTTGTGCTCCCAAACCCCTTCGCATGGTAAGGAATGAGAGTGCCCCCAGGCATAGTGTTAGGCTCAAACTCAGATTCGACATGGAATGCCAAATCATGTGTGGGAAAACTAGACATACCATAACTACCATAACTAGTGCTCGCGAGTTCAAAATGAGTCTCGTCATCCTCCGGCATTCCATACCGACGATGCGTCAATGGGGAATCAACCATAGAGTAAGTAGGTCTATAATGAAAGGTTCCTATCTCAAAAATCACTGGACCTAATTTAGTCAAGTCGGGTGAAGGATCATAGTTAGGAGTAAACTCCCCATCTTCCACATGAATGGGAGAAGGTGGTTCAGGAATACCCTCTATATGGTCTCCCATGGTGTGTGAATCAATGTGAGAAGTAGTCTGCCTGGATTGTCTATTTCTCTCTCCCATAGGAGGAGGAGATGTAGAAGGTGGAAGTCCTACTAAATGACGAGAATGGCGAGGAGCCGCACCCAAATCCACAATGACTCAAAAAATATAAAATACTCTCTATCTACGCAAACCCTAGGAAAGCTATCGTGCACAGAGCAATCACGAAGAAAATATAAATCCAAACACAAGCAATCAAGGGTAGGATAAGTGAGCTCCCAAATGAAGCAGGTATGTCTCACCTAGGAGAGGCTTGAGACTCCCATACACAACAAGCGGAGGTACGTAACCAATTATTGTGGCCCTCAGCTTCAACGCGTAAAGCTACTATGCTGTCCAACCCCAACCTGGCCGAGACACCCATAGAATAACCCCTGCAAAGTACCCCCTTGATATCCTAGGTAAGGTCACTAAGGTCACCTCAATATAATCAATGCTCAGGCAGACAGTTGCAGGTGGGATTGACTGTATGGGCAGGGTAGCAAATCCCGAAACTCCCGAAAGAGCTCCTAGATATGAATACAATCCTGGAAATATCTCCGGTGCTACTCAGTTATGACTAGGGGTCATCCCAATCAATAACTGATCACATTGCCTCGTGCTTAACTCCCTTTTGAGAGGAGGATCCTGAGAAACACTGGTTATACCAAGGAATTTCACACACTCACCTGGACAGACACATACATGTTGTTGTTTAGTGGTCTTGGAGAATTAACTCAAAATGAACTATTCCAAGACCCTCAAACCTAATCTTGTTGGTGAACCCTATCAAATAAAATAGTGTAGTTCATTTTAATTAAACATTGATTTTAATTGGATTTATTACTCAAAAGAGGTATATGGCGGTGCAACTAATGGCGTTATGACACAGCATGAAGTAAAATGCACACCTAACAATCAATGCAAATGCATTGTGTCCATGAAAAACAGGGTATGCTACTACATGAAATTCACAATTTTCTTCAATTGATAAATGCAAGCTTTCCTATATGAAATCTTGACTAATACTCCAAAGCAAATCTAGTGCAAGTACTATGCAAAATGCAAGATGCAATGCATGATGATAAGCAAATATTTTTGGATTTTTTGAAATAAAAATGAGATAAAAAGAAAAAGAATGGCTCTACAACCCCCAAACTATGCAAGCACACTCAAGCAGCACTCAAGCAAAGTACTAAGGTAAAAGAAATCTAATGCACTAATCCCAAAACAAAAAATCAAAAATGCAATGACAAGAACATTCTTTAAAAAAGAAATTTACCCTAAAAAAAATGTCTCTGGTCAGAAAAAAAGGTGTATACAGACTCTGGCAGTATCAAAGGAGACTCAACAATCATCAAAATTCACCCAACAACCCTCCAAATTCCTCTAAAAGGAAAAACTAAGGGCATACACGACTGTTCGCAGTAAACCCGCATGTGTACGCAGAAATAGCAGTGAAACCCGTGTATATACGCGACTGTGAGTTCAAAACTCACGTACAGGAAGAAAGGTGCACAAAAATAAAGGAAAACAGACAAGCTGAGAAAAATTTCACACCAATCAGACACTACCAGGAAAACATGCCCCCAGACCCGACACAAAAACAAGAGAAAAAGAGCAATCCAAAGCCATTGAATGTCGATAGAAAACCCCCAAAGGAAAACTACTAGGAACTCCCCAGCGAAGTTGCCAATTCTGTTACGAAGAGAAATTCCTATGGCTTGGGGTACCACAACAGATAGCTTGACTCCAGAAATCAATCCTTTCCAATATGCAATAGAAATTAAATATCTAACACTAAAGGACCAGACCTCGTACTTCATTCCAGATGGTTGAAGTAGATCCTTGTTGAGCTTTCCAACTTCAGCTTGAATTGATAAATCACTTCCTCAACTACAAGTAAACAAGACAAGCATACTATATATATTGGTGTTAGATCTATTCTAGCATATGTAATCAACTATGTATAAGCATTTGAAATCACCCATGGATAAAATATTCATTCAAACATACATTATTGGACAGGAAAAGATATTTCTATTAATATAAAATCAGATATTACAATGGATAGAAACTTTGTCGGCACGTCTGTGAATCGAAGAAACTAAATCCCCCACTTGGGCCTCCACCACCTCAATCCTCCATCTCTAGATAGCAAGCTCACAAGCAAAAGGCAAGCTTGGGAAGAACACAAAAGTGCTCCAAGGGACAAAGTGATGCAGACTCAAGCACAAGTTTTGGAAACAATGGACTATAGTTTCTTTGCTCTCAATTCTCTCTTATGCCTTCAATGTAATAAAAAGTTCCTTATATAGCTTTTCAAAGGGGTAATGAAAGGTCGAATCTGAGCGATCTCAAGGAATATGGAAGGCCAGGAGTCAAGTGAGTCGGATCCATGTCAAGGAAAACTCCAAAAGGATTTGGATTATGCACACATCTCGATGTATGCGGTTTTATGGGTCAAACTAGTGTATATATGCGATTATAGGTTTAAAAGTTGTGTGTATCATTTTTCACATGTTTTTAGGGATGGTTAAGGAAACATCAAAGGACAAAAAATGGTCCAAGGGGTCTAAGGAGTCTGCAGAAAGATAGGGGAAGGCCATACAAGTGTGATTCACCTGGAGTGGTAAAATCAGCTATAACAAAACTCCTCATGTGACTAGATCCACACATGTGATAAATGATAGCTTGCGTGGAATCCACTCGGTACCATGGCGGTCAACTCGATAGTTCAACTTGCGGGAGGCATAAATTTTTCATACAGACTCTATTTGAGGCAATTATTGGACCATTGGAAAGGTATTAGAATGTAGAATTGTATCAAGGGAACTTGAAATATTATATCTTCAAACAAACCCAAAAATATATGGAACCCAAATATGTAGAGTGAGAGCTTCCCCTAAAATGGGCCCTACAAGCCAATTCATTCAATCTCTCCACCCAATGAACTCCAAAACAAATGACAAATTATATATATTTATCCATTTCGAATCAAACCTCCCCATTTTGATATAATTTTTGTCACCAAAATATTTTACTAAATGAGGCAAGGAAATATTTCCTCTACTTTCTTCTTAGAGTACCATTTAGCCTTACCTAGAAGTTGTCCTTTCAACCCCACCTGTTAGAGTTTATACTATCCCCGCATGGTTGTTATAGACGTATTTTACAAATCTGTGTCTTTTGATAATGCTAATTGAGCCTCTGGTACTGAGTCCCATGCATAAGGTTAGATATGCTTAGGTTCTTTGTCCAACATGGAAGGTTTATGGAGCTTTAGATTTTCCACATTCAATTACGAGTAAATGGACATATATGGGGGTAGACTAAGTTTGTAGGGATAATCTCCCACATTTTCCAACACTTAAAAATTACCATACCATAATTCCTTGATATTATTACTAGGACCTTGTAATCTTTCCTCATTCAGGTGCAACCAAACTATGTCTCCCACCTTGAATATTTTATTAACCATGTGTTGTTTGTGTCTTTCCTTATACTTTTCTCGTGAATTCTTTACTACCTACTATACTTGTAGATGGATTTTCCTGATCTTATTAATGAATTTTCAAACTCTTAATGCTTCACTAGTTGTGTCTTCTCTCACTTCCTCTTCCTGTCCATAAACAACATCAAGAGGCAAAGGTGGAAAATACCTAAAACAAGTTTCAAAATGGGACTTTCCAATGGAAGTGTGGAATGCTATGTTATAGGAGTGTTGGATGTAGATTGGATTTTCATAATACCCCCTGTTTTGACTTGGAATTTATTTAACCAAAATTATGTAAATGATGTAAATATGCTACTATGGATTCCTAGTGCAGAGCTTAAGAACAAGGCCCAACTAGAGAATGGCTAGGCATGTATGATGTAAATATTTTTATTTGGACTATGTGTTTGGCTTATAATGCCAATTCGAAATATATGTAAATATTATGTGCATAAATAATAAAATGGTCCAAGAATGGCTTTGTAAAGATCATTAAAGGGTCTATGATTCCACCAAAGGGGAAGACAAAAGGGGGAATATGGAAAACTAATCCTTGATGCCAAGTGTCAACATTAGAACTCATCCAAAATTCTATCATGTGCCTTGAATAAGTCAATTATCTAATTTTTTTACTATTTCCAATCATTAAATGCATGTGTGAAGTTGGTGGAAAAATTCAATTCATGCAGTTATTGAAGAATGGGTATGATTGCACTTTTGTGACAGTTCTGTCACAAGGTAGAAGTTAGTATGCAGCAGTAAGGAGTCCTTTCTTCTAATGTTAAAAGCAATGTCAATTGTATTTTCACCATTTTCTCATATCCCTTGGAGTCAACCCTCATTCTATCATTATTTCATGTAGATCTACCTTTTGTAGAGCTCTTCATTTTTGTTCATAACCTTCAGAAACTATGTATAACCTAGAAATTCGAATTTGGAGCTAGGAAACAGACTGGGAAGGAAAAATTGATGGTTGTAGGTGACAAGATACCATAGGAAAGTTAGGAACCCTTACCCCTTGAGTTCTGCTACTGTAGCATGCTTAAGAAGCCATGAATTGAGGCTACAGGTGGTTCTCCAACAAAATTTAGCAGGTTTGTATTCTTCTATGCACACATAGGAAGAAATCAGTGAGATGGATCACCCAAGAGAATCATGGATCGGTGAAGGGGATGCTTGATCCAAGAAGAGTGTTGTGTGGGGTAGATATTGTGCAAGCCAAAGCTGTGAGGGTTGAGTGAGATCCCTATAGATTTATATATGAGCATTTTGCTAAGCATAAAGAGCAGAATGGGTTGTGGTATGAGAGAGAGAATCATGCAGTTGTTTCCTTTGCCTCAGTGGCCTCATATCCTAGCTTAGGGGTGGCCTCTTAGCAGAAAGAGTGCCTATGATTGGGTGGAAAATCTCTCTTACACTTCCAGTTGCTTGGTTTTGTGTTGGATAAAGATAAGTATTTTTTTATACTTCAATGTGCAATGTTTATATTTGATGTATGTATTTATTATGTTGGTAATTGCATGTTAGATGTGTGTGGATAGACTTTATTCCACTGTTTATATTATTTATGTTTCTGCACACTTATTTTTATATGTTATGAAATTCATAATTATTGTTATGGGGAAAATTTAGAAGCCCGAATTTAGTTAATGTCCCCTCTCTTAGTCTAATTGATGGAAGAGGATGTTACAATTTTCATCCCAAGTATTTGGATGATTCTAATTGTAACCCCTGCACCAAAGTACCATTGACTGCTTTTTCTTTCCCATTTGTATGTGGATGGAATGTTGTATATCTCTTCAACTTAGTGTTCCATCTTCTCACAAAGTGTAGACCAAAATGCACTTATAAATTTGGTATCTCTATATGATATGATGCTCCTTAGTATCCCAAAGTGAACATAGACCTATTCAAAGAAAATGTATGTTGCTTTGTATCCTTTGATGGTATTTTTACAAGGCATAAGAATGCACATCTTGCTGAATCTATCAACTACCACAAATAAATAGTCATGTCCCTTCCTAGTGGTTAGAAGACCATCCACAAAATCCATGGAGATGCTCTTCCATGGTCTCGTAGGAATAGGTAAGGGATGGTATAAACCTTGCTTCCTATTACTTGGATTGATTGTACAATAAAGTATGCATCCTCTAATAAATCAAGATACATATTCTTGTATTCTAGGCCAATAAACATAAATTTGTAAGTTGGCAACTGTCTTCCCAACACTAAATTTCCCTACAAAATTTGAAGGTGTGAGCCACTCTCATGACTTACAATTTATCACCTTTAGTAACATAGAGCTTTTCCAAATTGTATAGCAATGCATCCTAAATATGATATCTAGCCTTGTTGTCACCTTCTTTTACATGGAATTGGCCTTGTAACTGTTGGAATACCTCCTTAATGTCTTCATATTTTGTGTATTCCTCTTTGTATGCATCATGGATAAAAATATCCAGATGTATAAGAGTTCCCAAAGCTATGATCTTGGATGTAGGTTGTCTTGAGAGCATGTTCACTAGCTTATTTGTATTTGCCTTCTTGTATTTGATGATTAAATGGAAGTGTTGTAAGAATCCCATCCACTTGTATTGTTGTGTTTGTTATAGATTACTTTGGGTCCACAAATACTACAACAGTTGGTGATCAATGAGAACAATGGTCTCCTTTCCCATCAGATATTTCTTCCACTTCTTAAGAAATTGATTCAAGGCATGGATTTCCTTATCATATGTAGGGTAGTTCAGGATTACGCCATGGAACAATTTAGGATGATAACATACTACCCTCCCTCCTTGCATTAAAATCTCTCCCATAACATACCCACTTGCATCTATCTCTAATTCAAAAGGTTTTTACAAGTTATGCAATGTGATAACTGGTGTTTGTTTAATCTTTTGATTGATCTCTTCAAAGGGATTTTACTGATTCATTCCTTAATGGAACCATTGGAACCAAATATTATATATGATATTGGCATGTGAATTGAAATCAAATAGAGTGTCTACCTTAGTCTTCTTGATCTAGATTTTGATATAGAAGAGTTTCATCATCTCCTTCTCTTCCTTATAATGAAGGCTACTCAGATTCAACTCACTCTACACTGAAGTGCATACAATATTCTCATCCACATATGAGTTTCTCTTTACCTCTTTGCTTGAACCTATAACTTTAAGGTATTCTTTTTAGCATACTTCTTGCAGTTCTTAGGGTTCATCTTTGGATGTAGCTCCCAACACTTTTCTTCAGTGTGATCATTGATGTTACAATGGTTACAATGTTTTTCCATATCCTTACATTGATGTGCCCTGGATATAGTATTCTTATCTTTTCCTTTCCACTTCTTCCCCTCCTTGGAAGCATCTTGGTTCTCCTTATGTTTAGAACCACTTATCTATCCTTTCTCGTGGCCTATATTTTCCAGGTATTGTTCTTGCACACAGGACCCATCAATTTTCCTAGGCTGGAAGAGCATCACTTGCTTTTGTAAATGACTATATAAACCCCCTATATACTTGAGAGTACATATAGATTATTAGGTGATTTATCCAACATGATAACTGTGTTCCTGAATTCAGTGGTGTACTCTTGCACACTTTGCCCTTGCCTTTTCCTGAAGTAATGCCAATAGATCGACTGGTACTATACATACCCAATAAGGGGTAGAAATCAAACTCAATGAGAGTTTTTAAATCCTCCAACTTAATTACCCATGGATCAACTTCCAATTTAAGTGAATTTGTGTGTATTTACCACTAGGTTAATGCATGGACCTCTAATTTCAGCCGGGAAAATGAATTTTCTACTCTTGATCTATGTTGTGAATACTAAAATAGGCCTATAATTGCTACAGCCAATGATTCAACTTTAAAGCATTGATATCACCTTTGTACAATTTGATATTGAATTTCACTTCCATATTAAATAACATTTAGGAAGGGGTAATGCCAGTAGAACTTGGCTGCTCTTTCTTGGGATCTTTACTCAAATCCTTTTCTAGGTAGAATTTATCTTCTAATTTACCCTCTAATACAATCTTTGAGTTAGATCCTCCAACATCACCAAAAGTACCAAAATTTCTCTCTAGATATTCCATGAGAATTGGCATGTTGCATGCAATATTAATGACTTGTATTTCCAACATTATAAATCACTGCTCATATTCGTTCACTACTCCTTCAATAGACTCGTCCACCATTGATAGGGCTTGAATACTTTTTCATTATTCTACCACTAGATCATGCGATTTCCCACAAAACCCCAAGGAAAATTCATATGATACCAATATGATTTGTAAACCGCCATGGTTATTCGATTGGAATAGTTCGTCATGTAACAAATCTTACAACTTTGTTCTTTTTATTAGCTTATTTTCATTGAATGCTAAATAAATAGAATCGAAAGACAAATAACTAGAGAAACTAAATACACAATCTGCACAAGAACAAAAGATATACCCCAGGAAAATCCATGATGGGGAGAAATCCATCCAAAAACGAGGACTATGCCTTTCTCTTTTATATAGAATGCAAATACAAATGAATGGGTATTGTCTATGGAGTTACCTATGACTCAGTGACAATAATGTCTATTACAAGATCTCATTTGTAATATCCAAGATCTCATTTGTAATGGGTATTGTCTATGGAGTTACCCCCTCTGTTCTACTCCAATATCCACTCTTGTGTTGTTTCTTTGATATGGAACAATACATTAACATAATCAAAAGAATGGAACCCCTTCTTATCATAATGGACCAATATTTAACATAGCCCGATAGCCATCTAGGGTTGATTTTAGGGTTTTTGTATGCCCCAACTCATGATTAGGGTAAGGGTTTTGGACCTTATAGAATGTTCTTGAAAATACACACATGACTAGCTCTACATGTTTGAGAAATGAGAGTTGACATGAAATCCACTCATGGCCATGGATATCAACTAGATAAGTCAACTTATGGGAGGCATAACTTCTTCATATGGACTCAGTTTGAAGTGATTGTTGGACCATTGGAATGGTATCACAATGTAGAATCACTTCAAGGGAAAGTATATTTTCACCCAAAAAAATCATTTATACCCTCAAACAAACCCATAATGTTTTGAACCCCAAATCTCCAAAGTGAGACCTACCCTTAAAACTGGCCCTACAAGACAATTCATATAGGCTCTCCAGCTAGTAAGAACCAAAATATATGACAAATTATACATATTGATCCTTTTTGGATTATTCGCCTTTTTTTCCTTTTCTTTAATTTCTTCTTGAATTTGGCAGTTTTTTGTGCTTTCATTGTTTTCCCTTAACTTTAATTGTAGAAGTTATAGTTTAATCTTTTACTATTTTCTCTTCCTCCTTTGTGTTGGTTCTTTGATATTCATTCCTATTTTCCTTTTCATTGGTAAGGTGGAATAATCTTTAACATTCCTATAATGTTATTTTAATTAATAAGCCATTGTTTTGATCTCTTGATTAGTATTTAACATTAAGATCCTTAATTTGATTAAATTCAGTTAACTTGGACATAGTTTGTTTAGGTTTTTAAACTGCTTTATATGGTTTTAAATAGTTTTTTGGGCCACTGTAACACCCCATTTTGACCCTAGAATGTAATTATGTAAAGATGGATGAAATGGCTAGAAGCCTGACAGGAATGGTCCAATGTGACCAAATTATGTAATTATGTACATTTTACATTTAATATAAAATACCATGATTACTGTATATCGAGAAGTATGAAGTAGAGATGGGGGGATATGATTCTAAAAGAGGGAGAGTGAGAAGGGGCTTTAAGGGGGAGATGACACTAGTCAGTTATCATTTAAGTCATTATCCTTATTATTCCTTTCATCCTATGTTTTATTAATCCCTCTTTATAAAAGTGCATTAGCCACAATCTTGGGTTGATTATTCTAACTTGGGGATTAGAGGGGAAATGGTGTCGAATCCCATGTATGTCATTTGTCTAGTTCCTATCATCCATGCATCTCACTTGACTGGTTCTCAACATGTATATAAATTAATGAGAACTAGTCATTTAGGATCACTCTTTGATGATGAAGCGATCAACTCATTAGTAGAAAATGAGAGATAAATGACTAGGCGGCCAAAAAAATTGGCCACGACAGATTTTTGAAGGTATAAATGACCAAACTAGAGTGAGACAACTAAAAATGACCATAGGAATGACCAATTGGGTCACGGGATAAAATATATGACAATGTAACAATTAACTAAACTAAAAATGACCACATAACAATAACATTGAAAATCTGAATTGGTCATTGTTAGTTGTGTCACCCCAACAATGGAAAATTGCAATTTTGACAATGAATTTGTAAAATTTACTAAATTATGGCGTTGCAGATGAATTTAGAGGTGAGGCCTCTGAATCCATCTACAATTTCATAATTTAGTAATTTGGACACCCCCTCATGTGTCACAGCTCAACATTAATGCATGAAATAGATTTACACCACTTACATTAATTGTCTTATACGTAGTCTTGTATTCTTCAAGTAGAAACAATTTTATTATAAGAATTACACCCTTCCATGGTACCATAATTAATTTTCAATACATTTTTGGCACACGTATTAATAAAAACCATCCCGAGAGGAGATATCGCAAGTACCACAAGCCTAAACTAAAAATGACCACATAACAATTAGTCATTTATTTGGTCATTTTTAGTAGTGCCACTCTGACAATGGAAAATTACATTTTTGACAATGAATTTGTACAACTTACTAAATTACCCCTTTGAATCCATCTTCAGTGTTAAAATTTAGTAAATGAAAGGGGTCTCTGAATCTATCTGCAGTGTTAAATTTTAGTAAATGAAATGGGTCTTTAAATCCATTTGTAGTGTTAAAATTTAGTAAATTGTAATATTGTAGATGGATTCATATAATATACAACTCAATGTGCTTATCATGTCCATGTATTATTTCACCATGTTTGTTTCCACATTATTCCTTCGACAGATCCGCCAAGTTGCATCATGTGTGTCATCATAGTGTGTTGACGATTGAGTTGAGTCTTGGATATTTGTGATCTTTAATCCCTTTGGGAATAATCATGTGGTGAAGTTGGTGTCATTATGTTCGGCTCATCGTACTTGTCATGTTCATATTTTTTTTGAACAAAACCATTTTCGTTTGACCCTCAGTAGTTTATTAAAGTTTTGGTAAGTTCATGAATTTTGCGTCAAGTTAGTTAAAAATTGTCAATTTCACAAAATCCATTAATTCTCCATATGCATCCATTCATCAAGATTATCCTCATGCATGTTGTGTTGTGAATTTGGTGTCATTTTTTTTGGCTCGTCGTATTGGTCACGTTCATATTTTGTGTAAGAAAAACTATTGTCATTCGACCCTCTTGGTAGTCATTAAAAGTTTCAACAATTTTATGTAAGTTTGCGTCATGTTAACTAGAAATTGTCAATTTCACAAACTTCATTAATTCTCAATTTGCATCCATTTATCATGGTTCTCTTTGCATCTGATTTCAAAAAGTTTTAAATCCCCATAGGTCCCTCCCTTGCAAAAAATCACCAATATATANAAATTTATTTTTCTATTACATGTACAACTTCATTACATATTCCATATTTACATTAGGAGCAATAAATTTCTTTTGCACTCTTTTTGAAGACTCTACATCTAGAGATCGTCTTTTATTTCTTCAATCTCTATTTTCCCAGGCTCCAACAACAAAGCATTTTAGATAACTGACCAACTTCAATGTTCGATTCTTTGTAATAATGAACCAAGGATATGATAGAGAATGAATCCATTTATCTTAGAATTTATTTTAAAAGATGGTGGAGAGGAGGGGCTTTGATTTGTATTTTGTTTTTGGCCAATCAATGACCATCTTAGAATCTTCATAAATACGGAGACATAAAATATTCCTGGAAACCACCACCTTCAAGATTGAATGGAGAGTTGCAAGTTCAACCTTGTTGGAACAGTGTCCAGGAGCATAGCTTATCTTATCTTGTGATTTTATGCAAGAAATAATACGCCTCTAGAACCACCCAGGGGAGGGTCTCCTTGACTTGGTTCGTCAAATAAATCCCATGGTGATGATATGTCAATGTCTGGAGGAACCAAAATACACTGATTTTTTTAATTTTAATTTGATTTGTGTTCATTTTTCCACTACACAACACGGGACATCGTCACCTCCGTTGGAATCAAATGATTTTGAAAAATTGATGTATTGCGTGCCCACCATATCTTGTAGATATAAGAAGAGGGGAAAGCATCATAATAAATTAACGTTGGCTTTTTCCACCACAAGAGACAACTCTAGTCTAGAGATGATCCTATTTACGCAGACATGTCTTTTCGCTCTTTTTCTGCAGTGTTATGAACCGCCACTACATATGAACATAAAAAAATAAATGAGAGCAATATTCTTCATTCAACTAAAATAACACACACCAAATCGGTCCTTTCCAACCCCATTGTAATAAATTGTCCCAATTTAGTAGTTTATTGCTTAGAGCTACCCACATGGTGATTTTGGCATTTAACAGATATTATATAATTAATATATTAATATAATCATCATCATCATCTATTTTTAAGGTCACTACGAAGCAATAAACCAAGTTTGTGTATAAGACCCCTTTGATTGGGGGACAAGGGAGATTCCTCTGCACACCTATTTTCTAAATATGCTTGATATATTAATATGCTATATATCATATATTTTATATATTAATATACTATATATAATAGATATGTAACATTAATATAATATAGTTAAAATATTATTATAGTATATAATACAAAATATCGATATAATATAGTTGTTATATGTAATACATTCATATTAATTTTAACAAATAAAAAGTTAAATTAAATATAAGGATTTAAAAATTTTCTGATTGAAATTATTATGATGATATCTCAAGGTAATTGTATGTGTATATTACAGATAATATGATGGACTTGTCCAGTGAGGATAGATTATGGTTGTTGAAAGCTTGCGAGGAACGGGGGAATGCTACTATAATGACATTGGAATCTATGATAATCCTTGATCACCATGAACTATGTATATTAGAGGTTTCCAATGGGACTCCCTGGTTTTAATACTCTATATTTGTACACTCTTCTTGAGTAAGAAATCCTTAGAAAATGATGGATCGCCCAAGGGACTGTTTAGTAGAGAAGGGGATGCTTGAGGCTGGATGGTGAGTGACTGCAAAAGAGATACAACTTGAATGAGTATATTATGAGACATTCATCTTATATAATAGTTGGCATCAAGAAGTTAGTATATGTATATATATCTTTGGTGTGTCATAGAAGATAGTAAGTTGAATCTCACCCTTGGAAGCCATATGGAGCAAAGATATGTTCATATAGATAAATATTGGGCCTATTTCATTTCTTATATTATGTTATGAGGATATATGTTTTGGTTATGAAACTTGTTGGGTCTAGGGATAGTAAGGTAGAATTGAATCAGAATTCTTCCTAAGTATGGAGAAGAGTAAAAGGAGAAGAAGAAGAAGTTGTGACAATGTATTACCCTGGTTTCAACCCCAATTGCATTAAATTATATATGATGTAAATAGCGTTCATAAATCATGGTGTGGGTTCAAGGAAAAATCCTTACCACAGATTTAGTTTTTTACATTTCGGCAATTAAAATCGATGCCGATAGTTATCATACTATCCGATGGCACCATATAATTTGGACATCATGTAAATATGCAATTAATAAAATACCCACAACTAGCTATGTCAATGCAACGTTAAAGAGATGGGGGCATGATTTCAAAAGGAATAGGGAGGGGGAAATATTCAAACCCTTGATCCAATGGGGGGAATCCAAATTTCAAAGGGAAAACCATAAATTTGTCAACTACCCATTTTGTCTTTTGTGCCCAGTCATCCAGAAATAGTTGAGTTAGATAATGAATGGGGATGGGAAGAGTATGGAAGTCAAATTCGAATTGGGAAGCCACCCATTTTTGGGGAAACATGTTTTAGAATTCTTGGGAAAGTAAATTCTTGGAAATGCATGTCCATCCCATTATTCATCCATTGGTTTTTCTCTCTCACGTAGCTGGAGCTCCTGTGCGTTTCCCTTCACGATTTTGGTTGTTTTCTCCATTTTTCCCATGGATGGAAATTTGTTTTGGTCTTGTTGGGTGTGTTGGCACCAGGATTGTGCCAATAGGTTGGGTGGAAAAAAGGGCTCTCTCTTGGGAAACAACAGAACCGCTTTATACTGCGCCTCCGGCCCTACATAGTCAGAGAGTGATCTCTTGCTTGTTTTCAGATTTCTTCACGTAAGATATTCGATCAAGAGCGGTTAGGAGGCCAGACTCCTGAATGAAACGAAGTGCATTAATGTAAGAGGTAGGAGGGACTATCAGGGTAAGGGACCATTGGCAATGGATTCGAAGGTCCGGATGAGGAGTACTGGCAGGGGGTAAAGAATGGTGTGAAGTTACAAATGAAGGAAAGATAGCCGTCGATCTTACAATCAAGAGATATTTAGAGGGTGATTAATAGATGAGAGGGAACAACCCATCACGCAGAGCACCAATAAGATGAATTCTACGTAACTTTAGAAGAAAACTTAATGAATGTCTGAAACAATAGGTGGAGCATAGCATGTATGAATTCCAAACTGTTATACACTGATTTCAGACATGAAAGAAATTAACAAACTGGAATGAAAACAGGATGAACATTTCACGTAAAGAAAGTACATATTGAAAGAACCAATGACATAGGAATCTTTGTCTTGAAAGACAATAATCCCTTTGCAATTTTATTTATAGCACGGATATCAGATATTATTTACAATGGAGAGCCTCAACCCTTGAATGCTTCCCAACCAACCAGCTAACTCCTATCTCCCCCTATCGGGAGTGCATTTATACTATTTCAGTGCTGAGATTACTCTCCAAAACAAACCTAAAAACTATTTCCAATCACAATCATGCGTTAATAGTCTAGAGAGTGGAACTATTTCCATGATTTACAAGTATGAGCAAACATTATGGAGAAAGTGGGTGCACTCAGCCTGGGTGACAGCCTGATGTGCTCAATTACTGTTGTGGATTATGAGTATGATGCCTTCCCATTTTCTTTCAGGGGAGTCACCATTTAATGGGTTTTGGACTTTAAAAAGGGCCTGATGACTCAACATGATGCCCTTTTTCTGTCCGAAGTGTGTGTTTTCGCCGTGTTCAAATGCGGCTTTTTGCATGGGTACACACCGACAGGGAAATTTGTAAATTTCCCTTAATCAACCTCATCCGCCACCTCCTTCTTGCTACAACGGGAATCTTTATATCATGGCATGCTCTTACTCGTCGATCGAGATCGACCTCTCCATGCAACCGTTGATCCGAGTGGGTCCTACCACCCCTTTGTGAATCAAGACCATGATGTTGTCCACGCTAGTTTAGATCGCGAAAAGAACCTCAACCGTAGATCTATTCCCTTCTTTGTCGTGATTGTTGATATTTTCTCTTGGTACCACTTTTTGCAATTTGAAATCGCAACTTTTATTCGCACAAGTCTGGCTTGCGAAATCAGTTGGGATTGTAGATCCGTTTCTACTTTCATCTTTGCTGTCAGATGCTTCCAAACTTTAACTGTTTCATGATTTGGGAATGCTCCTTCCATCGATCATGTTGGCTCAGTGAAACTATTTCGGGCTGTCGATTGAGCTTTGCCTTGATCTCGACCTTTCATTGTTTTCCCATTTTAACAGACTCTGCGAAAGCCAAACTTTAACCGTCCTCTCGAGTCTTGGGCCACAACCATGATCTATCATCGCTCTTCTTCCTTATGATCCCGGATCGTGGGTCTATGATGCTCATCTCTATCGTCCATGCTGCTGCAAGTATTCACCTCCGAAGGAGTCTACCACTATAGATTGACCTCTCTTTATTATCTGACAGTATTAAAACATGGAAAATGTGCCTTTGATAACCTGAAGGGTGTTCACATAATGTTCAAATGAATAGAACCCTCCTCGAACTTTGTCAGGCCCATAAATCAACTATTGCAAACAGAGTGCTAATAGATGGCTCCATGAGGGATGTTATCCTCCCAGCGAGGTAGCAAAGAACCCCCGTAGACCAAGTGCCAAATCCATTGGGCCATCCCCAATCTTCTTAGAAGCCTCCATTTTGCCTTGAGCTACTGCTTTAGTGGCTTTATGTTACTCTTGCAAACCATGCTCCTGACTGCAAACATGTGCTTACAACTGAAAATGAAAACAAACTAAAATAGCAATGAAGGAAATGCTCGATGATTGCTGAGCTTATTTGTTCCTACCTACTCTACCTAATTTAGTGCATGAGTCTGATTAAGTGAAATTAGACTTCCAATGAAGCCAATAAAGCAACTTGCCTAATATTTTTGTTCTCTTTTCGTGCTTGATGAACATAAATGAAATATATAATGGGAGAAGGCAATGACAAATAAACTGATATTTAAAGCAGAGATGCAACCAGTCATCATCCTTACCCAGCCCTTCCATGTACTCTGCTATGGGGTCATAGAAAACATGGCAACCTCTAGCATATTCTGTCATCTGCTCACGGGAAGGCTATCTGAAAATTCCTTCCTCTGGTGATTTGTCAGGCTGATACTTGGAATATTGTAGAAGAGGGCCCATAGAATATTTTTTTAATGAAACATCCATCTTTCCGCTCAAAATTTCTGCGGCAAGACCTTCACTTTCTTCATGTGCCTCAGGAGGGAGGTCCTCCTTCTCTTCAATGGAACCAAGTAGGCATATTCCTCCTTTATGGGGTGATATTCCTAAAGGTAGAACATTAAAAAACGTATTTATTTGAGTGCTGCTGCATCCTTCTTTGTGACTCAACATCTCATCACAAATTTTCGACGTATCAATAAATGGAGAGGGATTGCATGATTGTTTCTCTTTATCATCTTCTCTTCCGTACAGGTTTCTGGACTACACCATCTCCCCTTCCTTCTGTTTTTGCTTAGAGGCTTTAATCATGTGTCATATTAATTCAAAAGAGGAATAGCACAAGGGTATGTATCACCTCCAGCACATTTATCACCTTCTCTTGTTTCAACCTTCTGAATTTGCATTGCAGCTTGATTTTCTCCATCAGCAGGCCTTGGTTCTATAACTGGCTCTTCAGGTAAAGTCTGCAGGTACATCTCCTCATATTCATCGTACATAGGCACACCAAAATCCTTCTTAAAATTGTCCTTTATGGATCCGGTGCTGAGCAAATTGCAATCTTCGAAAAATAGGCCTGCAGAACCATAGGCTCCTACATCGGGCTGATCATCTTTCTGTATACCAAGGGAAAGCTTTAACTGAACAAGGACTCTCCCATTCTATTTATAGGGCCCAACCAATTTTAATGTATCTTTTATTTCACCACCGCTGTCCTGGCCTGACAACTTTTTGGACATCTTAAGGTTTTCCTCAACCTCCAAACAATCAGTAAACATATGCTGCAGAGTGGTTGATTTTCTTTCCAAAAGAAGCAAGGACAACTCAGGAGGAAAGGTGGCTGCATAAGATATCTTAGCAGTGTTCTCAAGAAGTTGGAATTCCTTAGGCATGTTATAATAAAAGCTTGCAAATTTTCTGTTCAAACTAGACATGGCCTCTCCCTCATGCCTATTCAGGGAATAAAATTCTGAAAGTATTTGAGCCAGTGGCCTTCTCCTACCCCAAAACTTTAAAAAGGTGCAAGAAAACTCTTCCCAAGTATTGATGGACTTAGTTTGCAAGTGTTTGAATCATTCTTTAGCATCTCCTTGCAAATACTGGGCAAAATCTCTCATGCAGACATTATCATGTTCTATCTCAAAAAGGTTAGAGAAATGTTCAAAGGCTTGTAAATTTTTCTCAGTAGTGAAGTCTTTGGATTCTCCATCAAATTTGGGGAGATACTTGTAATGTTTCGTAGGAAAGTAATGGAGGATAGGAGGCAATTGTAGTGGTTTGTACTGGCTTGGAAAATTGGGAGAGACCAAGTTAGGCACAATAGACACGCTATCGACTGAGGTTTCATGAGGTTCATAGGGGTGACCTTTAACGTCATGAGCTCTGTGAGAAAAATATGGGTCAAAACCAAATGTACAAGATGACACAATGTTTTCGGTTCGTAAAGAAGGATAAACATGAATATATTCATATCTCTGTTCTGAACGAATTGAACCATAGAAGGCTGTTTTGATAAACCTAGGAAAGGATAAGAACAAACTTACAAGACAAGACAAGGCATCCTGGAAGAAACACAAACTCGAGTATCTTAACCTTTTACCATGCATTTTCGGGCCTTACAAGGGGTCCATTTTTCCAGATGGAGCCTGCCTGTTTTCGTGACCATTTGATTTATGGGTCATACCACTAGTGGAGTCGCTGAAGTCTGAATTCTTCAAGAGTGGAGTCACCAGGTGAAAAGTGCTCAACCTTCTTGATGTCTGATCATTGTTCACCATCAATAACCAGATCTAAAACCATGTCATTCTTCCCAGGGATGATCTTCAACCTCGTTCCCTGGAAATGACGCCAGTTTGTTAGCGCTGGGATCAAGCCCATAAGTTGGGCGAAAAAAAGGGCTCTCTCCCGGGAAACAACAGAACCACTTTAGACTGTTCCTTCAGCCCTGTGCAGTTAGAGAGGGATCTCTCGCTTGTTTTCAGGTTTGTTCACATAAGATATTCGATCAAGAGTGGTCAAGAAGCCAGACTCCTGAATGGAACTAAGTGCGTTAATGTAAGAGGTAGGTGGGACTATCAGGGTAAGGTACCATTGGCAATGGAGTCGAAGGTACGGATGATGAATACTTGCACGAGGTAAAGAATGGTGTGAAGTTACAAATGGAGGCAAGATAGCCATTGATCTTGCAATCAAGAGATATTTAGCGGGTGATTAGTAGATGAGAGGGAATAGGCCATCATGTAGAGCACCAATAAGATGAATTCTATGTAACTTTAAAAGAAAACTTAATGAATGTATAAAACAAAAAGTGGAGCATAGCATGTATGAATTCCAAACTTTTATACACTCATTTTAGACATGAAAGAAATTAACAAACTGGAATGAAAAAAGGATGAACATTTCACGTAAAGAAAATACATATTGAAAGAAGCAATGACACAGGAATCTCTATCTTGAAAGATAATCCTCCCTCTGCAATTTTATTCATAGCACGGATATCAGATCTTATTTACAACAGAGAGCCTCATCCCTTGAAGGTTTCCCAACCAACAAGCTAACTCCTATCTCCCCTTATCGGGAGTGCATTTATACTATTTCAGTGCTGAGATTACTCTCCAAAACAAACCTAAAAACTATTTCCAGTCACAATCATGCATTAATAGTCTTGAGAGTGGAACTATTTCCACGATTTACAAATATGAGCAAACATTATGGAGAAAGTGGGTGCACTTGGCTTGGGTGACATCTTGACGTGCTCGGCTGCTATTGTGGATTCTGAGTATGATGCCTTCCCATTTTCCTTCAGGTGAGTCGCCCTTTAATGGGTTTTGGACTTTGAAAAAGGTCTGATGAGTCAGCATGATGCCCTTTTTCTATCCGAAGTGTGTGTTTCCACCGTGTTCAAATGCGGCTTTCTGCATGGGCACACACCGGTAGGGTAGTTTGTAACTTTCCCCTGCTCAACCTCATCCGCCACCTCCTTCTTGATACAACAAGAAGCTTTAGATCGTGGCATGCTCTTACCTATCGATCATGATCGACCTCTCCATGCAACCATCGATCTGAGTGGGTCCTACCACCCCTTTGTGAAAAAGGACCATGACGTTGTCTGTGCTAGTTCAGATAGTGAAAAGAACCTCAACCATAGCTCTATTCCCTTCTTTGTCGTGACCGTTGATATTTTCTCTCGGTACCACTTTTCGCGATTCGAAATCATGACTTTTATCCGCACAAGTCTTGGGACCATAGATCTATTTCTTCTTTCATCTTCGCCGTCAGATGCTTCCGACCTTTAACTGTTTCATTATTTGGGAAAGCTCCTTCCATCGAGCATGTTGGCTCAACGAAACTATTTTGGGCCATCGATCGAGCTTTTCCTTGATCTCGGCCTTTCATTGTTTTCCTGTTTTAACGAACTCTGTGAAATCCAAACTTTGACCATCCTGCCGAGTCTTGGGCCACAACACGATCTATCATCGCTCTTCTTCCTTGTGATCCCGGATTGTGGGTCTATGATGCTCATCTCTCTCGTCCATGCTGCCGCAAGTCTTCACCTTTGGAAGAGTCTACCACCATAGATTGAACTCTCTTTATTATCTGTCAGTCTTAAAACATGGAAAATGTGCCTTTGATAACCTGAAGGGTGTTCACATAATGTTCAAATGAATAGAACCCTCCTCGATCTTTGTCAGGCCCATAAATCGACTGTTGCAAATGGAGTGCTAACAGTGTGCATGTGTAGTAAGGATTCACGATTTGGGGGTTTATTAGAAGCGTTTTTGTCTTCCTCACGTAGCTGGAGCTTGTTGTGCATTTACTTCCACGTTTTTATGTCGTTTTCTCATTTTCCATACCCAAAATTTCGTTTTTGGAGTTGTGTAGTGAGTGTGCAAAGGAGACCCACAATTTGGGTGTGTATGGGGGTCGTTTTAGCCCCTACGGTGCCCATAAACATTTTGTGAAATCGTATTTCTCTCACAGGGTGTTTTCCTTATCTTACCAGTCCGTTTTGGTTGCAAATCCATCCCTTTTGGTTATGTTGTGTGGTTGGGAAGGTAGACCCACGATTTGGGTGTGAATAGAGGTCATTTTTCCCTTTGGAATGCCATTAAATGTTTCCTGAAATGATTTGGTCACTTGGGTCATTTTCCCCATTTTCCATCTTTGATTTTGGTTCCCAAGACATTTTGTCCATACCTAGAACTTGTATTTTGTTGTGAAGTGCATCCCTGTGTTGGCTTGGCTGAGTAAGTCCAAGAACCCATATGTTAGTGGGATGACTGTATTTGGATGTGATTATTGGCTTGACTGTGGGTGTAGGGTCTTACTGTGTGTGAGTCTGTGTTCCCTAGTTCCTTGTGGAAATCATGCCCAGCTTGAGGTTGGAAGTGGTGCCGAGAGATTGAGGAGCACACTTGCCTATGGTTGGGTGGAGCGTTGCAACAACATAGCTAGTTGCTGGGAAGCTTCTTCTCTATCAGAATAATCAACCCATAGTTAGCTACCTTAGACATTAATTTAATTATTTTTGTCTTATTTGCCTAGTTCATGTGTCCCACCTTATGCAAGTTGTCATTTACCTATCCATAGTGGTCAAACTTGCCTATTTTGACTCATGTAGCACTTGGGAAACCTCATGGAATCAATTCTACTTTATTCCTAGCCTCCTAGGCACCCTTCTGCTTTTTTCTACTTTATTGCCTGCTTTTTCAGTGCTTTAAGGCAATTGGGAAAGTTTGACTAGGTGAGGTTAACTAGTCTTTTGTCCTCCACATCCTCCACTCTTTTTTCCTTTGAAAAGAATGTATGAGTTGTCATTCCATCACTCTTTAGCTTGCTTAAGTGCTTTTGCCAATTCATGAGCTCCATGACTGATTTGGAAACTACTTTATGCACCTATGGGGGGATTTGCTTAATTTTAGTAAGCCTGCTTTTGACTAGATTCGAATTGCCTCCTCATGCATTCGAATATCCTATGTAATTATTTAATGCAGCAACCTATTATGTTACAGGGTTGTCTATTGTACACTGAGTTAATACAGTTTAGTGTTCAGCTCCATTTTCAGTCTCTTTTGTGAGTGATTTTGCATGATCAATTGATAATTGTTGTGAGTAAAATTGTTCTATCACTGGGTTCAATTTCCACATTCTCAACATAAGTATTTTCTTTTGTTTAACCTCTGCAATGTATTTTTCTTATAAATTATTATTAACATGACGAATGCTTGAACGGATGCTTTATTTCCTCTGTATATTAATGCTTATGTGTATGTATTTTATGTTCAAGGCATAGAATACTTGCAATGTGTTGCTTCCGTTGTATTTGCATTTTTTATGCATCTGTATATATATCTTAATTGCAATTCATTTTAAATTGTTATGTTCATGGGGCTAGATTTCCCAGTCTTATGAACAACAACAGTGTCGTACTCGTGTCCTCTCGGATGGGAGGGGACATGACAGACAGAGGAAGCAACATAAAAGTAAGAAGGGAAAGGGAGTTGTGATAGATGAGGTGAGAGGAAGGAAGAAGAAGTGAAAGAGGTGTTAGAAGAGGAAGTTGTGCAAAAATAGGAAGCCACAACAGAAGGAAGGAGTGCGAAAAGGGAAGGTACAACATAATATCAACAACAAAAGGCATGCAAGCAGTATAATGGTTGGAAAGCGATAGTAAGGCGTAATTCTCATAAAGTGGCAGGCCTTGAAGATTGTGGGTATGAGTTCAACGAGATTCGATGGAAACCAAATGTGTGCAGGGATCTCTGTAAGTCATGTTGTTAGTGCCTCATGTTAGGTGTTACTAGAATGGGAAAGACAACCTGTTGGCTAAAAGAGGAAGTTGACTCAGAAAGCGACAGGAATTGAGTCGGTATCGAGTCTGTAATGAGTATGTATCAAGTCTATAATGAGTTTGTATCGAGTGTGTAATGATTCGTTATCAAGTCTATAAGAAGTATATAAAAGGAGGAACCCAAGTTGTATGTGGGTTAGATTCTCTATAGTTAGATTCATTGCTGTGAGCTCCACTGTAGATAGCATTGTATTATTGTACGTTAGTAGTATTCGAGGTAAAGGATATGCAGTTGAGTGTGCAGAAGAGTAGGAGAGGCTGATTCGATCCAGTTTGTGTGCAGATGATTAGTAATGATAAGTAGGAAAAGAGAGAAGAGAGGAATAAAGAGCATGAGAAGACAAAAGATAGAGAAGAATATCCAAAACATAGTCTACAACTTAGTGCACAGATGAAAGGTGCATATATTTCCACAAGCCAAATGAAGAGCACCTTTGTGGTTTTTTCCTGGATGGGTTTCCACATTATATATTGTGTATATGTGTGAATGATGCATGTGTTTGAATTATCTATGTAATTTTTGTATTGAATGCACCATTAAAGATTTGGTTGTGAATGAATGAATGCATATCAGTCGCATGGTATCAGTTGAATATAGTCATACCGCATAAAGATTGTTGATATAATAGGTTTCTTAGAACAACATGTTGTAGTCTAACTATTCATAGAACAAGTAAACAATACATCCATAGACTTTGTTGAGATCCTTGGTAAGAGCCAAGGTACTAGAAATCCCCCCCCCCCCCAACTGCGGAAATGTGATTATGGAATTTACCCATTCTAGACTGAGATATCTTGGGTGAGACTACATCTGTGTCACAGGTGCTGTTGATTGAGCTCTCCTATACCAAAATATGTCTTGGGGATTTGTTGTGCTAAGCAGAAGGGACTGAACCTGGGTCAGGGCCCTCAGAGGAGGGATAAAAATCCAACAAATGGTTCCATTTCTGGGACCCGAATCATTATGGTGAGGGATATGTTGTGGGAACCAATAAAACCAGAGGTCCAAGACTGGGTGGACTTCAAAGAATTAAAATTTGCACGAGAAGAAAGAAAAGGATCTCAGTGGAACCAAACAGAGTGGTTGGGTCAGTACATATCTACAGACATCCATGAGATTTTCTTTTTTGAGTTTCCCATTGTGTTTCATGAGTGGTTGTCAAAGTTGACAACCCAATAAAGAAATGCCTAAGGAGGAGAACCAAAGAAGTGGAATCCTTAGTTGATTGAGCGACTAGAAGGAGTAATCAACCCTGTTTTCAGGGCTATGGATTTTTGGATAGATAATATTTTGGAGGGATGCATTACTGATTTTGTTGTTGAAACCATAACCTCATACAGTGAGGTCGAGTGAACTTTTTTCCAAGGACTACGTCGTATATATCTATCATCTTTAAAGACGTGGATAAAAATGATTGTCTATGAAAAAGGAATTTGTGAATGTGAAGAAAAAAAGAAAAAAACCATGTCTAAAACGAGTGGGTATGGCGCACTCTGACTTGAGATGTTCCCAGGAGATAGTGAAGATGAATTAGAATCTGGTTGTTTGAGAAGTGGAAGAATATTTAGATCCAACAAACGAATAAATAATTTTATAGGAAGAGGGAGTTGTAGCAAACACAGAGGGGAAGAAGACTACGATGTTGCAACTGGCCTACACCACCATGCGCGTCGCCAGAGGTAAGGTATAGAGACTTATCTCCAAGTGAATTTTTAAATACTAGTAGTACTAACACTGTAAATAGAAGACAAGGAATTTTAGCTAGCCAAAATTTTGTTTTGACTGTACTAGCAGTAAACCCAATGGATGGAGCTGATATTAAGCTACCAATATTCAATGGAAATGGCTTGGAAGACCCAGAAAAATATTGGTTCCTATGTGCAATTGTGTGGACTGTGCGAAAGATCCAGGATGAGAATATCAAGAAAGAACAGATGATCACGAATCTACGAGGTTGTGCGTTTGGATGGTACATGAAATTTTCTATAGTACCAATAGGATTTGTCCAAAAAACACTCTATGAAATCTGAATGGGCATGATATACGATTTTAGAAAAACAAATTCTAAATCTCAATGTATTACCGAGATCAAAGAAATTGAGCAGTTGCCAACCGAATCACTCTGGGACTTTAACCAGAAATTTAAAATATTAATGGCCAAAGTAAGCTTCCAAATGTCGAACATACAACATAAGGAATGGTTCATGGTCACCTTGTTGCCACACATATGAACCCCATTGATGCAACAAAAGATTGTGTCGCATATATAAGCTTTGGATATAACAATGAAGTTAGAATCCTTGCCGATTGGAAACAACGACACATGGATGATGCAAATTCAGTCACAGCTGGACAACTTTACAGTGCAGCTCCAGGACAGTAAGAGAGGAAAGGAATTTTAAGAACTATGGTGTACAAGATGCCGAACAGATGGACACCATAAAGATAATTTCCCCATGCTCATGAACTATGTCCTAGAAAGAGTGTCGAACCCGATGAACAACAAATGAATTCTTTGGTGTAGAATATGCTAGACTAGGGGACACAAGTTTGAAGAATGTTTGTATTTACAGATGATTGTAAGTGCATAAGCTAGTCTATACTGTAAATTTTGTAAATTAGTAGGCCACGATGAAAAACATTGCAGAGCACTTCAGCTGTTGCAAGAAAAGACGGTGGATACCTACTTAATGAAAAATGATGACTATATGCAAGATGAACGAGGGAAGCCTCAGTATCATCCTACTCAATACCCACTTCCACAATATCAACAACTATAGTATCCTAATCCGCAATACCAACACAATCAGTATCCACAACAACAACAATGCCCTCAACAAAGCGGGGGTGGAAATTTTCGAGGCCAAGGACAAGAAGAAGAGGGAGGAGGATTTAGTCGAGGAAGAGGCCAAGTTATATGTTATAACTGTGGGCAGCGAGGAAATTTTTCCTGTGATTTTCAAAGCCTTGCAAAAACTTGTACACATTGTAAATATTTTGATCACACTGTTGGATAGTGTCTGCAATTAATTACGAAATGGCAGGCTAGAACTGTCATAGAGCCAACTTCGTGTAGAATCAAAATCCAAACACCAATCAGAACGTTTAGATGATATATTCCATTCCCAGAGAACCTCACATTGTAGTAGTGACGATAGGAGGTGCTGTGATAGGTGCAGACCAGAATATACAACATGGACAACTGCAAGTAAGACTTGTGGCACAAAACAAAGCACTGCTAGATGTCCAGAAGGAGAAAGCAGTCTTTTTGGAGGTGCGAGAAGAATTTATGAATGGTAATGAACCGTTGAAATCTAGAAAATCAAAACCAAGCCCGAATGTAATGTCCCTTTTTTAAAGTTTTACCAAAATGCCCAATTTTTCAAATTTTTCACAATTTTGGCTCTTGACTAGTTTTAGTGTCTTGGTCTACAAATTAGCCCAATTGCTTCCAAATCATCAGATAAGGTGTATGAATGATAGAATGACTTAATTATTATGTTCAAGGATGTATTATTTCCCTCCAATAACTTCTGCATGTCTGTACTAAATTCTGAACAAGATAGAGGATTTTACGGCAATTTTGGGCTCAAATCCCCCCCAGGGTAAGTGGTAGAAATGGTTTCCAAAATGTGCAAAAACCCACTTGAATTATTAAATTGAAGCAAGTATGTGTAGAATACATTACCAAATTCTCATATGCATAACCAATCGAGCTCCCATGTTTGTTATCACTTCTTTCAATAAAAAAAAAAACTAGTTTTTGACCCTTGGGGAAATGAGGTGTAGTTTGCTCCAATTGCCATGAAATTCGACCCAATGGCCACAAATTATTAGTTACTGAAAAAAAAACCATAATATACTTTAATTAAATTCCATTCATTCATAAATCATCAATATTTTATACATCCATTCGAATCCATCAAGATTATAAGAGTTTACAACAAGGTAGTGGGGAAATGACACTGTTTCTTCATTATTGAGCAATAATACATGAGATTTCTTGGACTTTAGACCTAATAGATTTCTGAACTTAAATATCAGATAATTTACATCATAATACAAAATACTAGAGAAATATAAGCTCTATCAAAGAGATTAATAGCTCACCAAGTGCGCCTCACTCCATAGAGCTGAAATATGGTGAGAAAAATTGAGATGAAAGGAATAACAAGCTGAACTTGATATGTCCACAAGATTTTGTATATTGAACCTATAAATTATGACTCCATTGAATCTCCTTTAAATACTTGAGTGGCCTCTCCAAACACCAACTAGGATGGAAATCTTTCACCCTCGAAATTTGCTAAGCTCACTAGTACAAGTGATCAATTTTTCCACGACAAAATGTGGCAATATCCACGGAAAAGCGTGGATATTGCCACGTCTAAGTGTTTTTTTTCCCGTGGAAACAATTCCGTCGCAATAGAGATGACCCCTAATTTGCGTTGCAAGAGCGACAATGTTCTATATTTCGTTAGATGTCTACGCCATCGCTATATCCACGCCTAGCCATCTCTGTATCCACGCCTGTCCGTCTCTGTATCCACATCGAGCCATCGCTGTATCCACGCTGAGCCATCGCTGTATCCACGGCTGTGAAATTTTTAAAAAAATTGCCGTCGCTGTATCCACGGCTATAACTGTTTAAAAAAAAATACAAATGCCATAAGACCAATTCCATGTGGAAGTAGGTCATAATCCTTACATAATTAGTATACCCCCCTCATTTGCAAGTGTGATAGCACAAGCATGTGCTATTTTTAGGAGGTTTCCAACTCATGCTTCCAAAGGTTGCATGCAGTACGTGATGATATGTCCATGCTCCTTATTTCCATATGAGTCATTTGAGACAATTTTCTGTGACATATGAGATGTTTCAAGAGACTACTATTTACAATAGTTTGAGTGAGGGAACTCAGATGGGAAAATAGTCAACATAGTCTTGTTCCTTGCTACAATATATCTTTTCCAACCAGCAATCAAGATTTATTACAGCAGAATACTTTAACTCTTATTTAGGTTAGAAATGAGATACAAATAGGGTTAAAACTAGGGTAGATCAAGGGGAATAATCACTTACTACACAATCTGAAACTTTTAACCCAGCAAATCAGCAGAAACTGGATCAGTTTTGTATTTTGAACTTAAGGCTTTGGCCTATTATCTGTATTTTGTCCTAGCTATTTACCTTTTTCCACTGCCTCTTTTTAATACAAGACCTATCTGTTACTTGTAAGAAAAATGAAGCACAAAGATACAAGAGCATCATATTAACCTCTGGTACTTGTCAAATAGAAAAATTCAAGTAAAAAAATGCCCAAACAGAACCCTTAAATCTTATCACAATGGGATTGACAAAACATAATATGAAGCTCAAGTTTTTGGATTGAAATTCTTTGAAGCTGAAGCTCAGTTTTATATGAAAAGGAGCGCTTGACAACATAAATATTTCCGCACTCTGTAATCGCACATGCAATTCTTATAGAATAATAATTCAGAGGATGCATAGATTTTGCTCTCAGAATTTTGAAAATACATAACAGGCTGGAGAGAAGATCGGCTGATCACCACCTCCCTAATCACTCTATTTTTCCTTGGCACTTGTTTAGCTGCAAGTTCACCTAGAAAAAATAGCTAAATAACACTCATCAACTTTCTGTTAACAAAGAGTTCAAGACTCAAGATGATTTCAATGTCGTAATTTGAGCACTGATCATTGATAGAATATAAAGACTATAACCAGGTCAACTTTATTGAAATGATGATTGGATTTCCTCGAGAGTTCGCCCTTTAGTTTCAGGCACCCATAGTGCAACAAATACTACTATAAAAGCAGCAACAAGAGCATAAATCCAAAAATTCCCTGCAACTGAATACCAAAGATCTTTTAGACTGGTTTCAGAAAACAATTGGAGCTATTCACCATAATTAGTTAGTTTTGACCAATCCTCACAAATATCAATCTAGAGTATAGAATGTAATCATAATATTAGTTGTTTCATATGTGTCAGTGTCAGTGTGAAAGACCAATCAACTAGTCCATCATAATACCCTACAAAAACACCCAAAGATGCAAAAATCCAAAAGCCTGCAGTTGAACTGAAACATCAAAAACAATGAATTTATCGTAAGTGCTCCACTCTAGAAGTAAATTGACTGTCATGGTCACCGCAAAAGCTGACAACCAGTTTACCAAAGTTGCAATACTACCGCCAACATCATTTACATTGACAGGAAGGATCTGCATTGTAGAAGGCAGAGAATTAGCTGCAAGTCTCATCACGTAAAAGACATTCCTAGTGCCTAGAGAATTTCGTAACATCTAAGAACCTGAGATCTCCACAAACACATTTCACTTGAGTTGACGGAGGCAAAAGTACCTCTGACATAATAATCCATGGAATGGCTCCTGTACCAAGAGAGAAGGCAACTATGAACACTTGCAACAAAACAAGGCCTTTTAGTCTATGCTAGTATGGCTCTGAAGTCATTTGCATAATGGAAACATGACACCGTCTTAAAACCAGTCTTACCAATACACCAATTAAGGCCAAAATACTGTAGGCTGTTTCGTTTCCTGAAACATGGTCCTGCAAGGTACAGTGTTACAAGAAAAAAACATTCTAAGCTTCCAATACCCAATGGTACTCTCACAAGACTCGCATGATTAAATTTCAAGCTTAAGCTTCATCCCTTCTGGTCTTTGATCTCAATATTCAAAATATTCCTTTAAATTTGTCTCCCACAAGCAAAAATTGTAAGGAATAATACTGGATAACAAATGCCGGAGAGAGATTACCTCCAAGAAGAATGCAAGGCCAACAAGAAAAAGGCAAATAGCCATACCCCCAGATGAGATCTGTAGAATTGAAACAATCTCATGTGAATTACTATGAATGACTTCAGGTTACTCATACATAAAATGTTATGGTGGCCAAAAAATTACACCCTTGGCAGCAACAGATATAACTTACCATGAGGAGGAGACATCTTCCGGCTTTGTCGATCAACCATGCAGTGAAAGCAGTCATGACAACCTGTATAACAGTCATCAAGTTAAAACCTAATGGCTTACCACAAAGGCATTGACAAGAAACTAAAAAAATTATATTTGAAATCGTGTATGGAACAAATCAGTAAACAGGAACACCTGAATAGCACCAAGTCCGAGATTTGCAACTTTGCTTGAAGAAACTCCTGTGAGATTTAAGACAAATGTGGAAATCATTACGCATCGAAACAGGGGTTTTATGTTCGCAGTATTTTTTCCTCTGTATAAATACAAATCTTAAAGCTGCAAACCCTATTAAACACCTTAATTTTGAAAAATCCATCTGAACTTCCATAGATGGAAACAATAATTTAAAAGAACTGTTTTGATGTGTAGAAATCTCAGCGAACATGTTATCCTTAAAGTTCCAAACATGAAATTGTGTAATATTGTTAAGAAATTTTCAATCTCTTTAGAAGTTTATCTGTTTTATGAGAAAACTTGGTGTTTTCTCCAAAATACTATATTTTATATTGATCTTCAGTTTGCATTGGTAACCCTTTTAAGATTTTTTCTGATGTCCAAATTGCAAATATTAGGCCCTAAAATCAATAGTTAGACCAGAAAAGATAAATTGAAGGTCATCTGACTGTTTGATCTATGATAAAAAAGTTAGCTAGCTAAATAGAAATTAACACTCACCAGCAGATTTGAAAATGTAGGTGCCATAGAACATAATTGCATTAATTCCACTCAACTGCTACAGTAGAAGCAAACCAATGCCAATCTGCCAAAAGAAATATCCTTGAAATGGTCAAAAATTAAAATCAATCCAAAATATTAAGTTCACATTGTTCACAGTAGTAGACTATAAATCTATAAATCTACTTATGTAGTTAAACCAAGAAAAGAACATGTAGTATCTTAAATCTTTTGCTTTTATACTACTATGGGACAACCCAAAACTTACAGTCAGAGGGAGTGCATATCTTCGCTCAATAAGGTCAGAGATTTTGATTTTGCTTTGCTGATTGTTTGCCTCCACGGCACTTTGTCATACAACAAGACCTTTGTGTTAGTTGCAAGCATATCCTCTTTATATAGACTATTTGCCAATCCCCTATTGTGAAGCAAAATTCATGCAGTTCTAAACTTATTAATTAATATGGACATAAAATGACAAGCCAAATGTCATCAACCAAAAAAGGCTTCACTAGAATTGCAGGATTGCATAGAAGCACAAGGGTATCATTTCTTCCACTGTAATATTAACCAAGTGCACAAGAAATCCAGAAAATTTGTTGAACAGAGGAAACAAATGGAAACAGGAATAGAATAAGTAAAATAGATTTCGCAAATGAGCATTAATACATAGTCAAATTACAAGAAGAAATAAACCAAAGGATGTCATGCAAAAAACCAAAGGCTCTGTACCTTAATTTCAGCTTCTTCAACTGAAATATCAGCATCAGGGCCACAGAGAGCCCGTAATGAAGCTTCAAAACCTGATTCCTTGCCTATTTTAGCCTGCTCCCAGCATGAAAATATGTTAGATAAGGTTTTTCTTTTACAAAGCATGGCGTGTGAAATTTCTTTGACTTATGTAGTTTATAGTATATACCATTTATTACAAAAATTTAATCTTTCCAAACACTCACCAGCCATCTTGGAGACTCCGGGATAATGAAGAGACCAACAATCAACAGAACACTGGGAACTATTCCTGCATCACCACCCATGGGCAGTTGATTTTAATATTTTCAGAAAATAACTATAAATTTTGCATTATTGTAAACCCGTCTTACTGATTACATACCTATAATTTCCAGAGGCCTCCATGGAACAAACAACCCAAATAAATATGCGAGCATTATACCAATAGTAATTGAAAGCTGTTCCACAAAAAGGAAACTTTGGTCAGTTACAAAAAAGGATTTTCTAGGGCTTTACAAATCACTTACATCCATGCTTTCCTATGGCTACTTAGAAGGTCACGCTAAAGCTATATTTCCAAAGTGAAAACGATAAGAATCAGGCCTTACCTGATTCACAGTGCCAAGAGCTCCCCACAAGTGCTTCGGGGATATCTTAGATACATATATCGGTACCTTAATTTACCACAACACATGGATAACATCAGACACTGAACAACATTACTATTGTAGCCACCTTATGAAAGGTTTTGGAGGAGGAAAGGCACATGAGGGAGTAGTAGACTTACTATGAATGATATGACTCCCATTCCAAAGCCTGTCAACAATCTACCCACGTACAACAATGAAGCAATCTGCAGCAAGGTAAAAGTCACAAGACTAAATCAGAAGTATTTTTTGTTTTCATACCTGACCATTATAAAGACCAAATTTGCAGATTAAATACACGATGCAGAATTTGACGTTCATCATGTCTAAATCGAAAGAGTTTTCACACAAACATTCATCTAGAATAGCACAACTTGCCTTTGTAAAAGCAATGGCAAGCCACCCTGCAATACTTGGGATTGCTGCCACTATTAGTGCCTGTATATAACATGGAAACCAAATCTAGAGGTTTGTAATATGTATAATGGAAATAACTAAATCAATTATATGCTATTTCTTGTCATCATCTGTAACAGAATCATAAATTTGTCCATAGTCTACATATGATATTCATATCACCATGAGATCCAAGAAAACCCTCACACCTCTTTGCCCAATGGAATCAGCAATTTTCCCACTGACTGTTGCTCCAACCATTGCACCAACATTGGATGGTGAACCAAATAAAGAGTACTGCCAATTATTTAGGATCACAAAATAAATTAATAGGCAATCTGCCAAGTAGATACCAGGTACCCCAATTGAATAATCAAAATTCAGAATTAAACCTGAGAGACTGTCAGGCTAAGATCATTTGTTAGGTCATCCTGAACAGGTGACGAATATCCAATCTGGAGCAAAGCAGCTGTTATCAGTAAATAATCCTGTCACTATAACTATAAGAACTGATATTAGTGCACAGAAGACTAGTGTGATGCAGCCATAGCAATTAGCCTTCTGTATTCTATATATGCAAAGCAACTTGTTCAGAAAATCTGATAACATTGTAACTGGCAAATAAAATCCTTACACAGAAATGTATCAGTTAGATGACCATCAGAGACCCTGATAATATGAAACCTAGTCATGAAACCTCACAGCACTGTAATAGCCCTATCACAAAATATATAAGCAGAAACTAGCAGTCATTGCACTCATGAATTAGCACGTAGTACTTATCAAACTAGTAGTCATTGTACTCATGAATTAGCACATAATATCAGTGGTCACAAGGGCTAAAATTCTATTATACAGGCATTTAAGACTAATGTTCAGTAGAAGTCACATTGGTGCAAGAACTCGATATAAAACACGTCCAAAACATATCTTAGAAGAGAATTTGAATAAACTATACAAACACAAAGATATATCTTACAGGGGAATTTGGATTACAACTTTGACATTAGTTCTTCTAGACTAATCAGAACATGCACAGAGTTAAGATGGGTACTGGTTCACAAGAAAACACAATGCATTGTGGCCGGCCGATTTTAAGTATATAAAGACAAAGATGCATCTAGGGTTAAGGAATAAAGTAGGTCCAATGAGTCAACCTATCAATTAGCCCTTAGTAGGAGCAATCCAAACTGACCACTTGAAGCATACAAACACTAGTTAGAACTCACAAATGTAAAAACTATATCTTAGAATATGATGAAGAACAAGAATTGAAAGCAGCTCATCTAAACATCCATCTATATTTTTAAAACGTGAAAACCTGATCAAATCAATGTTCCATTAAAACTATGAATCATGAAAATTTGGCGGAAGATTGTTTCATCCATTATTGATCCATCCATGTCAAACCAAGATGTGGCTGGATAAATATTGAAATTTTTCGGATCATTGCAATTAGCCCATCTAAAATGAGTATTTGCAAAACTAAACAGTTGCACTAGCCATCAAAATTACACAAACACCACCATATCCTGTAGACACATTGATGCTGAAAAACATGATTTAGCCCACTTGGGGTATCAAAGTTCTATGATAACTGCTGACTAAGCATAGCAACTCCAACATAAGTTCTGAAAAGATCTATAACTCCTTACCCCTCCCCTTCCGAAACTACACAACCATGTCCTTCTAGATTAGGGCCTGCCCTCTCTCTTCATGAGAGGCAGAGAAGGACAGAAGTATTTTTACCTCTTACACCCTGTGACCTTTTCAGGTGGCTTCGCCAAGAATAAGTGGAAATGCAAATGGATATCCCGTGGATGATAGAAGATTAGTCTGGTGTGAACCACCCAATCCAATCTGAGTAATAAGCATGAAGTTACATATGAGCCTTAAGACTTTGCTAGCTCAAAATCAAACAAACACACATGCCAATACAAATAGGCCATAGGCCAATTGGGCATACTAGATTAACCTACATAGAATTGCAAAACCTCTGGCACATGAATATAGATTGTTAATCAAACAACCACACAATACCCTTGGATTTGCATATCCATATCTTATCTGTCCCCATTCCAGGGATTTTGCAAAGCATCTATTTCCTGCTAAAGGAAACGGATCCACGCTACAAAGCTACCACATGAGTTAGTTTCTGTAGAAGGAATGCCTCCTGCACATGTTATCTCATACATACACCCGAGTATAGACAAATGTCAAGTACTTTCCCTGTTGTACCACAAGTTGTATGGAGTGCTATACCCTCATTTTTGCCAGAGCAGATCAGAGCTGGATCAGTTTTGTTGAGCAGGGCAGTGTTGTAGAGCAGTGTGCTCTTGAAATTTCTGAGCTTGGATATCGATTGCCACTTACCCCCTTAATGTTGAACATGGGCCACATAGTAAAGATATAACCCCTCCTAAATGCCATATCTCCAACACCAACATGGTTACACAGCCTAGTGAAGGTGGCCTCTAGCAGAAGTATAGAAAGAGACAATCATCTCCTCTCTCGTCATGTTCAATCATCACCTCTCTCATCGTGTTCAAGAATTGGAGCAAAAAAATGATGGTTTTGATTTCAACATTTGTGAGATAAAGTGGTTGATTGAAAAGGATCACAGAGTCACCCTGAAAATAGGATCGCAACACACCGGCCTTTATGAAGACCATTGGAAGCTTCCACCCAAGATAATCCAACTTAGTAGTCCGAAGCAATATGCAGAAATGAAAGCGGTAGGTTTGCGGTAAGGCTTCAAGGACAGCTAGCACAACAAAATTCAAGTTGGCCACAATGGTAAACACCAAGTTTTTTATGCGTTTTTTGTATACTAAATAAAATTTTTAAAATCTATTCAAGTAGATGTGTGATATCCTCTGGCAGTAGGAAACTCAAACTCTCAGAATAATGTGTGGCTCATATGGTGTTCCTTGTTGCACAAGCAGTCGTTTTTGCTGTCCTTTTGGCCTTTGGCATTATCTGAGCCCATTGTATGATCTTCATTTCTGTCAAAAACATTAAAAAAACAAGGTATACCATATCACATATATTCTAAAAATCATCTAGTTTCCATCAAAGCTGAGTACAAAGACATCATCTAAGATAAATCACATGGTCATGTTCAACTTCATGTTCGAACACGAGTATAATGCAATTCCAAAAAAGTTCACTAGTGCCAACAAAAATGATAAAATTTGCCATTAAGTTCCACAACAAGAATTAAGTACATTTTGTAATAACTTCATTTATTAAGTTCCACATTTGGCCAGAGGAGTTACAAATACAGTTTTAGTAAACTTCTTCTAGGTTTTTGTTTTTCTTGTTTTTGCACTCAGATTGCTGGGGACAAAAAGACAGTGATTGAGGAAAACATTGAGAGAAAAGATGCAAGGCTTCAATCGCAGCAGGATGTAGACCTAGACAGAGAAAAAATATTTGCTGCTAAAGTCAATGTGCAAGGAGGAGTGCAATGATATGTAATTATGCTCTGCATAGTCATTCGCTCATGGAATAAAACATATAAATTTGATTAGTAATGGACAAATATAGGGTTAGGCAAGGAGCGGGAACAAGAATTGGAACAGAAACAAGAAATGATCCCCTGGTTCAGGATTCTGGTCACATAGCACACAAGCGATGAAGCAAAAAGAGTTTATTCATAAAATTTCCTTCCAATGGTTTTGAATTTAAATGATGCTTTGATATGTACAGGTTCTGCAAGGTTTTCTGCTATAGTGAAGCAATATCTGAGGCATTGTCGTCGATGGGTAAAGCCTCTGTAATAATTGAAGAATGAGAAGCAGTTCCTTTTTTTTTCCAAAGGACCCTGTCTTTTTGATAAGTAAACCCTCACAAACATTAAACCTGAAATGCTAGGGAAAAGAACAATTCAAATTGTTAGATGGAAAACTGTAAAAATATATATATTTTTTAGAAGAGGAAAATGTTGGCT
>LPNX011232733.1:415380-439773 GCA_001517045.1 Pseudotsuga menziesii
TCAAGATCAATGGAGCTACCTAAGTGTGGTTTGTGGGTTGTGGAGAATCTAAATCGTCCTTTCGAACTTGTTGACTTGGTGCTTCCACTGAATGTACATTGGTAATAATGTGAGATTTGGGAACACTATTATTAATAAATCATTGTCTTGATATTATTTATGCTTTGTTTGAGATCGATTCAAGCTTCTTCACCTCTCGCTAGGAAAATTGACTTTTACGTCCTAGTGTTTGGTGAATGAAGGCCCTCAATTATCTAAACATGAAGAGCAGCATCATATTTGTGGTTTTCCTCAATATGTTGTTGTATGATTTGACCAAGCATTGCAATTCCTACCCCCTATCTTCCAAGCGTGGATACAGCGACGGCTAGGCGTGGATACAGCGACGGCTAGGAGTCTAGGCGTGGATACAGCGACGGCTAAGAGTCCAGGCGTGGATACAGTGACGGCTAGGCGTGGATACAGCGACACCTCATTCCTGTTACATCGGATTTTACACCAAAAAGTAAGAAACGTGGAAAACCTCCGTGGAAAAATCCGCGCTTTTGTACTAGTGAAGGCCTGAATTAGTCATCCATTGGCTCTCTCTCTTCACAATAAAATTTTTCACAAATGATCAAAAGGGACTTCTCATGGATTATCCATGCATTCTATAAACATTATTGGTATTCTAAGGTTCCAAATACATCCATAAAAAAAATCCAAGCTGAATTGGTGTGGTTGCTCATGCTATTCCATGTGGCCTCACTCTTCACCTTCCCTCTTCTCCCAAATTCGAGTAGGAGCCTCTTGGCCTTATCAAACTCCTATGAGATCCCTATAAGATGATATATTCAGGCCTTACATGTCATATATGTCATATTTCATCCTTCATATCTGACTTGTATCATAACTGTCATAGAATCTCCATCGTTGGTGTCATAGATGTCATAAATGTAAGGGGAATCTAGCCAAGTGTCCATGAAACTCCCATGTGGCTCTTCCTCTCCCCATGTAAGTTACAATTAATCCCAAATTATACCTATGAAGTATATGGACAATTATATTAACCTTATAATCCATCCAAAAACATTAGGCTTCCCATAGATTTGAGATTGCAAGAGGAGGATGCCATTTAACATAGGAATTCTAGCTTGAGTGGGTCCCATAGTCTCAATGTGTCTCCATTATCCATAGCCATTTAATTTTTCACTTGAATTAATTTAATTAACTCCATTAAATATATATTTATTCCTTCTAATGTCTAAACACAATTTATTAGCTCCCTTATTAACTTCCCAATGTTTCCACCCAACCTAGGGAACTAGTAGGATTGATGGAATTTTCGTACTATGCAATTATTTGAATGGGGACATTACAGTGCTCCCCACCCAATATTGCTTGTCCTCAAGAAATTTCAGATTTGGATGCTACAAAATATTCTCCTCTTCCCATGTAGCGTATTCACTTGGTAGATCCTTCCATTGCACCAAGTATTCTTTGATTGTTCTCCTCCTCAATATTCTATCCCTTGTCTTCAAAACCTTTTCCGGAATAAATGCGAGTTTTCCTTCATCATCCAAAGGAGCGAGTGTATATGAAATGGAAATTTTCTGACCAATATATTTCTTGAGACAAGAAACATGAAATACATTATGAATTTTACTCCCTTCCAAAAGTTCCAACTCACATGCTACTTCTCCAATCTTCCGGATTACCTTGTAGGGCCCATAGTATCTTAGATTTAGCTTCTCTGCTCCATTAATTTTGAGAGATGTTTGTTTGTATGGTTGAAAATTAAATACAATAAATCATCAACCTGAAAGGTCCTTTCCTCTCTATGTTTATTTGCATATTGTTTTTGCTGATTTTGGGCAACCTGCAAATTGTCTTTTAAAAGCTTTAAAATTTCTTGGCTTTCTTCCACCCAATATTTAGATTTTGGAGCTCTACTATCACCAAATGTCATATCATAAAATCTAAGTGCATCACAACCATATAATTCTCTGAAAGGAGACATCCCTATTGACATGTGAAAGGTGGTGTTGTAGCAAAACTCACCCAAGTGTAGCCATTTTGTCCAAGCTTTTTGTTGTTCTCCCACATATTTTTGTAGGTACCCTTCCAACCATTTATTAATCCTCTCTATTTTTCCATGAGTTTGGGTATGGTATATTATACTTGGAGTCAACTTAGTGCCCACCAATCTGAAAATTTCTTGTCAAAAAGCACTCATGAATCTACCATCTCTATCACTCACAATGCTCTTGGGGAGCCCATGCAATCTGAAGATTTCTTTGAAAAAATGGTCAGCCACTTGTGCAGCACTAAAATAGGATGTAACAGAAAATAAATGAGCAAACTTATTCAATCTATCCACTACCACATATATGCAATCCTTTCCCAAATATTTGGGTAAATTGGTGATGAAATCCATCGATATACTATCCCATTTTTGCTCTGGAATGAACAATGGTTGTAATAAACCAGCTGGGTATGTGAGTTCTGATTTGTTTTGCTGACATAAATTACATTCATTCATATACTTCTGAACATATTCCTTCATTGCCTTCCAATAGAACCTTTGCCTTAGTTTCCTATAGGTTTTGAAGATCCCCGGATGGCCTGCTAGTGGGGAATCATGTGCTTACTGCAAAACTTTATACTTAAGCTCTGAATATTGAACCAAATAAATTCTGCCATTATTGTATATCAGTCCATTCAAAATTATTTATTTATGATCTCCCATGAGTCCATATAATACATCACAAGAAAAATTATCTTTGGCATATTCAACTAGTAGCATATCTTTCCAATTTTTAGCAATGTCCATGAGAGAAAAAGAAGGTCTTTGAGATAATGCATATGCTACAATGTTATTATTTCTTTCACATATTCAATATAAAAATAATAATATTGGATCTTTCTTACCCACTTTTGTTTCCTTTCATTTAGATCCTTTTGGGTAAGGAAGTGTCTTAGACTATTGTGGTCAGTTTTCACCACAAACTTGTTGCCTACCAAGTATTGTCGGAATTTGGCCAAGGCATGCATGATGGCCAACATCTCTTTGTCATATATGGAATAAATATTTTCATGAGGCTGCAACTTTCTTCTCTCAAAGGTTATAGGATTTTTTCCTTGCTTTAGGACAACCCCTACTCCTCCACCTGAGGCATCACATTCAACAACAAAAGGCCTAGAAAAATTAGGTAATGCAAGTATGGGACAACTACTCATTACCTATTTCATTTTTTGGAAGGAATTTTCAGCCTATTCATTCCACTGGAAAGCATCCTTCTTAGTCAAATCAGTGAGTGGAGAAGTCAACTTGGAGAACCCTTTCACAAACTTCCTGTAGTATGTACATATTCCAATGAAGCCTCTTGATTCTGTGATGTTTTTTGGTGATGGCCATTCTAAGATAGACCTGATCTTTTACATGTGCACTTTCAATCCATATTTCCCAGTAATGTGCCAAATATATAATATTTATTTCATCCCAAATTCACATTTAGACATATTAGCATACAAAGACTGTTCTTGCAAAGTTTTCAACACAATCTCTAGGTGTTGCAAGTGCTCTTCCCAAGTTTTACTGTAAATGAGGATATCATCAAAGAAACTAAAAAAAAACTTATAAGATTCTTGCAAAATATTCTATTCATACATGATTGAAATGTATCTGGAGCATTAGTCAACCCAAATGGAATAACAAGAAACTCAAAGTGACCATAATGATATCAAAAAGCAGTCGTTTGCACATCTTCCTCCATCCAAATTTGGTGATAATCAGATCTAAGGTCAATTTTGGAAATATAATTAGATCTAATTAGCTCATACATGAGCTCATAAATAATAGGAATAGGATATCTATTCTTTATTGTCTTCTTGTTCAAACCTCTAAAGTCTATACACATCCTCAAAGTTCCATCTTTTTTCTTTACCAACACTACTGAAGAAGCATAAGGGCTAGAGCTTGGTCTAATGAGTCCCAACTCTAAGAGTTCTTGAATGGCCTTCTCAATCTCATATTTGAACCTCTTGGTATGTACATAAGGTGGTATCTTAATGGGTGAAATACCCTCCTCCAAAACAATGTTATGCTCAACCCCCCTATCAGGTGGTCTACCATGTGGAAGATCTCTGAAAACTTTTTCATATTTGTGCAAAAGTGTCTCTATCTCCTTTGGGTGTTTAAAAAATATGATATTTGGCTTGGGAGAGGTGATATAAAATTCATCATCCCATTATATATCACCATGCCTCAATATATATCTCATACTATTGCAATTTACTACCTGTTTTGGGTAAGTGTGCTGCCCTCTCACAACCCTTAGCACACCTGTTGAATCTTGAAATTTCATTTCATGAATTTGATAATTTACTGAATTCTATCCTATAGAATAAATCCATTTCACTCCCAATACTACACTAGTATCATCAACATCAACCACATAAAAACTATCAACAAAAGTATAGTTACCTATGGTGACTTGCAGCTTTGGAACCCATGTGTTGCATTGCATTGTGTTGTGACCTAGAATGGAAACTATGAAGCCATAGAATGATTCACTTGGTATATTTCCTTTCTCCACCATCTCTGCATCAATTAAATTATATGTAGCTCCTCCATCTACCAAAACTGAAGTTATTTTTCCCAATACCACACCCTTGCATCGAAGAGTGTGATAGCGAGGCACTGTTGAAAGTATTGCCATTCTTGCTTTGTCCGGTGAAGGCTGATTTTCTTCTTGTTTTTATTCTTCATCTGCTGTCTCATATGCCTCCTATTGATATGAAATGTGCCCTTATTCTTCCATACCCCCTTCATACTCATCATTATCATAAAATACTTCTATGTATTGAGCTTTTCCTTTAGCACATTTATGCCCTAGTGTCCATGGTTGGAAGCATGTGAAGCACAATTTTTTCCTTCGAAGCTCATCCTTGTTTTGTCCTTCTTTCTTATTATTTTCAGATGTATCTCTTTGCCAAAACTTCTTATCAGGTGCATCCTTTTTCCAAGTATTAATTTCAAATATGAAGTTAGGCTTGGGAGAAAATCTTGTTCTAGGAAGCACATTTTGAAGATCTCTAGTCAAGCTCATTGCATCATTTAAGTTAGTAGGATTGTGGGATTTGAACAAACCTTTTAAGGGATCTTCCAAACCTTCAGTGAACATAAATAATAACCTTCCCATGTACGCATTAGCCACCTTAACTGATAATATTTGGAATTCCAACATATACTCAATAGGATTCCCTACCTGCTTCAATTATGCTAGTTCTTTGAAAGACAATTCTGCATCTTTTTGCTCAAACCTTTCTAATACCCTATCAAAAAATTCCCCATATGTTTTAACCTAATAATGACCCAAGGTTTTCAGGCCATGGAACAACCATTCATTGGAATCTCCATCCAAGTGAAAAATAGCCATTTTTAAAGCATATTCTTCCACCATTGGCTTCAACTGAATATACACATCCATTTTTTACACCCAAGTGTTAACAGAACTTTGAGATGAACCATCAAAAGTAGGAAGTGGCACTTTACCTATGGAACAATTCAATTCTTTGTTTTGGTGTAGAGACTTATTGTCCTCCTTGTTTTTGAGTTTGTTTTACATGGTGAAGTACTGCTCAAATGTTATACTTCTCCTACACTCTTCATCCAATTTAGCCCATTCTTTTGTTATTGTATCAATTTCAAATTGAATGTTAGTCTCTTCTTTGGGAATAAGAAATTTAGGTGTAGTAGGCCTTGGTGTTCTTTGAAATTCATGGGGTATATTATGAGTTCCTGTTCGTGATAAAATGTGCTCACCCATTGTCTTATTTTCTGCTGATTGTGAACTACCACTATCTCCTATTATCCCTTTGCTTCCCATTTGACTGGCCATCAATTCGAATTCTTTTGCTATCTGTTGGGTCATGTCTATCATATTTTGGGTCATGTCCTTGGATATTTATTCAAACAGGGGTTTTATAAGTTTGAGATACTCCATTTTCTCCTTAGTGTAGTCTTCTCCCTCGTGAGCCATAGCTTTAGTCAAAGGTACCTTTTTTTCTTCTAGTTCTTCTTCTACAAGTCGAGCACCTTCCAATTCAGATTCTAAGAGTGGTGTTTTATTGATTTGAATACTTGTTAAAAGCATCAGGTTCCAATACCATGCTCTTATACCACTTGTAATGTCCCTTTTTAAAATTTTTACTGAAATTCCCAATTTTCCGTTTTTTCACAATTTTGGCTCTTGACTAGTTTTAGTGTCTTGGTCTCCAAATCAGCCCAATTGCTCCAAAATATTCAGATAAGGTGTATTAATGTTATAATAAATTAATTATTATGTTCATGGATCTTTTATTTCCATCCAAACACTTCTACAAGTCTGTACTAAATTCTGAATAAGATAGAGGATTTTACTAGCAATTTTTGGCTCAAATCCCCCCCGGGGTAAGTGGTACAAATGGATTCCCAAATGTGTAGAACCAACTAAAATTATTAAATTGAAGCAGGGTATGTGTATAATAAATTATCAGAGACTCATATGCATAACAAATCTACCTCCCATGGTTTTTATCACTTCTTTCAATCAGATATAAAAAACTAGTTTTGGACCCTTGGGGAAATGAGGTGTAGTTTGCTCCAATTGCTATGAAATTCGACCCCATGGCCACAAATTACCAGTTACTGAAAATTAAACCCATAATATACTTTAATTACAGTCCATTCATTCATAAATCATCAATATTTTTTGCATCCATTCGAATCCATCAAGATTACAAGAGTTTACAACAAGGTAGTGGGGAAATGGCATTGTTTCTTCATTATTGAGCAATAATACATGAGATTTATTGTCATGTAGACATGATATATTTCTGAAATTATATATAATAGAATTTAAATCAGAATACAAAATACTGGAGCAAGAGAAGCTCCCTCAAATATATGAATAGCTCACCAAGTGCGCCTCACTCCATAGAGTTGAAATATGGTGAGAAAACTTGAGATGAAAGGAAGAAAAAGCTGAAATTGATATGTCCAAAAGCTACTGTAGCTTGTACCTGTAACTTATGACTCCATTTTAGCTACTTTAAATACCTGAGTGGCCTCTCCAAACACCAACTAGGATGGGAATCTTTCACCCTCGAAATTGGCTAAGGCATGAGCTAGTCATCCACTAGCTCTCTCTCTTCACAATAACAATTTTCACAAATGATAAAAAGGGATTTCTCATGGATAATACCTGAATTTTATAAAAATTATTAGTCTTCTAAGGTTACAAATCCATCCATAAACCAAATCCAATTCGAATTGGTGTGGCTGCGCATGCTATGCCATGTGGCCTCTCTCTTCACCTTCCCTCTTCTCCCAAATTCGAGTAGGAGCCTCTTGGCCTTCTCCAAATCCCATGAGCGCCCTATAATATGCTCTATTCAGGACTGAAATGTTAGTTATGTCATATGTCAGCCTTCATATCTGAATTGTGTCACAACTGTCATAGAATCTCCATCATGGTGTCATAGATGTCATAAATGTAAGGAGAATCTAGCCAAGTGTCCATGGAACTCCCATTTGGATCTTCCTCTCCCCATGTAAGTTACAATTCATCCCAAATTCAACCTATGAAGTATATGGACAAGTATATTAACCTTATAATCCATCCAAAAACATTAGGCTTCCCATATATTCGAGATTGCAAGAGGAGGATGCCATTTAACATAGGAATTCTAGCTTAAGTAGGCCCCATAGTCTCCATGTGTCTCCATTCTCCATTCTCCATAGCCATTTCATTTTTCAATTGCATTCATTTAATTAAATCCATTAAATAAATATTTATAGATTCTAATTTCCAAACACCTTTTATTATCTCCCTTATTAACTTCCCAATGTTTCCACCCAACCTAGGGAACTAGTAGGATTGATGGAGTTTTCCTGCTATGCAATTATTTGAATGGGGACATTACATCGAACGATTTGAACATATAATAAGGAAGAAATTAATGAAGAAGGTTAGTAAGATTAAAGAATTTTCAAATGTTTTTTAGCACTAATCAATGATAAATATGCGGTCGTAGAGCTGACAACTCTGATATAAGAAACTACAGATGACCTGCGAATTGAGAAAAGAGTCAACCACATCAGGAAGAGATTAAAAATAGGGCAAGAACTAAGAATGACTACGCACATAGGATACTATGATATGTATTATATCATGCTATATTTGGGCTCGGATGTTAATATTTTAACAAGACAAACATGGGAGAGCATGAATATGCTGCGACTAGGTTGGTCTCCCATTCAACTAAGGCCTCAAAACCAGTCTAAGGTTCTACCAATTGGTAAATTAACCCAAGAACCTGTAGAAGTTGAAGGCTTAATAAAATATGCTGAATTTGGAGTGATCGACATTGTCGATGACACAAATTCATACCTTGCACTTCTTGTAATTGATTGGGGAATAGGAAACCAAGCCATTATAAATTTCAAGAAAAGAAGCTTATCATTTGAAGATTCTGAGTTAAGGGTGGTTGCTCCAATTGATTTGCTTGAAGGGAAAAGATATGTTGAGCCCGTAAACATTGAAGGTGAAGGAAATTTCCTAACTAGTTATACAATATCATGTCCTCAAAATAATATTATATAAATCCAACAACTGATGGAAAACTAAGTTGGTAGAGTGGAAGTTATTGCACATCCAATTCAAGTGATGCCCTAGAAAATTGGAAAAACAGGTTTGACATGAAGTCTCCATGAGAAGATGCACAAGAATCATAAGATATGTCCAGAGGGTAGGATCTGAAGCAAGTGTAATTCCTACATATTACGGGCTACCCAACCTTGCATATTTTCTGATGGAGTTTGAATAAAAAGTGATAGAATCACAACGATTCTCTACTTTGTACTTTGTGCTAAAAGCTACGCCCGCTAGATGGTGGGGTATGCATAAATAGTCTATATCTGAATGTCCATAGTCTAAAAGATTAATGTAGATCATATTTGGAGAACTGAACAGTTATAATGATCATAAGTATACGGGGCTGACAAATCCTGTGGAGCATATTGAACATTGTCGCACCAAATGGTAGGAATATCTGCAACAAGAGTGGGTCCATCGATTCATCTACACATTGGAAATGGTACCAAGAAATTGGTACACATCAGTAGAATTGCGACAAAGAACTATCAAATGGAAAATTTTAGTTACAATCTTTACTCAGACATTTGAGTTCACAAGTGAACATCCAAGAGTTGATGTTGTGCTACAAATAATGAAGGAAAAGATATTTGAATGAATCCCGGTCGCAACTACCAACTACCATCAATGCAGCACATCATTCCATCACTCGATGGGATGTTACAACATTATAGGAGAACTAGACGATGATAACCCACTTGACATAAACATACCTGAGTCAGAATGTATGTGTGCAGTGTAAGGACCTGGTATGCCCAATAACCAATTCTTGAGTCCGCTCAAGATAAAGAAAGTAAATATTGGATTTCCTGAAAAGCCAAAATTTTCCAATATTGGAGACTATTGGGATGATGAGACTGTGGGAAAGATCACCGACTTACTTCATGAATTTCAGGATATGTTCCCTACCAAATTTTTAGATATGAAAGGGATAGTCGAAGACCTTGGTGAAATGAAGATACCTTTGAGGCTTGATGCAAAACCGGTCAAACAATGACCATACAGATTAAACCCGTGCTACAAAGAGAAAGTTAAAGTTGAACTTGACCGAATGCTAGAGGTAGGTGTGATAGAACCTGTTGAAGAATTAGAATGGATTAGTCCCATTGTAGTGCAAGATAAGTACACTTCAGGTAAAGTGAGAATTTGTGTTGACATGAGGAAATTAAATGATTCTTGCCTACATGATCCATTTCCAAAACCATTCATAGATGAGGTATTGGAGAATGTCAGAGGAAAGAAATGTACTCATTCACCAATGGATTCTAGAGCAATTCAGCTACTGCAAGAAAAGACGATGGATACCTACTTGATGAAAAATGATGAGTGGATGCAAGATGAATGAGCAAAGCCTCAATATCATCCTTCTCAATACCCACCATCGCAATATCAACAACTGCAGTATCCTCATCCGCAGTAACAACACAATCAGTATCCACAACAACAACAATACCCTCAGCAAAGAGGGGTGGAAATTTTCAAGATCAAGGACAACAAGAAGGAGGAGGAGGATTTGGTCGGGGAAGAGGCCAAGTCATATGTTATAATTGTGGGCATCGAGGACATTTTTCCCGCAATTGTTAAAGTCTTGCAAAAACTTGTACATATTGTAAATATTTTGATCACATTGTTGAACAATGTCCGCAATTAATTATGAAATGGTAGACTAGAACTGTCATAAAGCCCAACTCGATGCAGAATCAGAATCCAAACCCCAATCAAAACATTTATTTGATCTCTTTCATACCCATAGAACCTCACATTGTTGTAGTGACAAGAGGAGGTGTTGTGATAGGGGCATACTAGAATATACAACATGGACAACCGCAAGTAAGACTTGTGGCACAAAAGAAAGCACCGCTAGATGTCCAGAAGTATATAGAAGTATTTTTAGAGGTATGACAAGAATTTATGAATGGTAATAAACCATCGACATTTGGACAAATAAAAACCATGCCCGAACGCTTTGAACATCTAATAAGGAAGCAATTAATGAAGAAGGTTAGTAAGCTTAAAGAATTTTTCAAAAGTTTTTTAGCAGTAATCAATGATAAATATGTTGTCATAGAGATGACAAATCTGATAGAAGAAACTACAGATGACCTATGAATTGAGAAAGAGTCAACCACATCAGGAATAGATTAAAAACAATACGAGAAATAAGAATGGCTATGCAAATAGGAGATATGATATGGATTATATCATACTAGATTTGGGATCAAATGTTAATATTTTAACAAGACAAACATGAAAGAGCATGAATATGACACGACTAGGTAGATTAACCCAGGTACCTATAGAAGTCGAAGTCTTAAGAACATTTGCTGACTTTGAAGTGATAGACATTGTCGATGACACAAATCCATACCCTGCACTTCTTGGAATTGATTGGGCAATAGGAAACCAAAACATTATAAATTTCAATAAAATAATATTATCATTTGAATATTCTGAGCTAAGGGTGGTTGCCCCAATTGATCCGCTTGACGGGCAGAGATATGTTGATCCCGTAAACAGTGAAGGTCAAAGAAATTACCTAGACTAGTTATACAATATCATGTCCTCAAAAGAAGATTATATAAATCCAACAACTGATGCAAAACTAAGTTTCTAGAGTGTAATTTATTGCACATTTGATTCAGGCGATGCCCTGGAAAATAGGAAAAACATGTTACATGAAGTCTCCATGAGAAGATGCGCAAGAATCACAAGATTTGTCCGGAGGGTAGGAGCTAAAGCAAGCGAGCCTCCGACATATGATGGGCTACCCAACATTGCATATTTTTTATGGAGTTTGAATAAAAAGCGACAGAATCACAATGATTTTTTGCTTTGGAATTTATGCTAAAAGCTATGCCTACTAGATGGTGGGGTACGCATAAATATTCCATCTCTAAATGTCCACAGTCTAGAATATTAAAGGAGATCATATTTGGAGAACTGAACAGTTATACTGATCATAAGTATACAGGGCTGACAAATCCTGTTGAGCATATTGAACATTGTCGACACAAATTATCATTGAACATTGTTCTTGCCCTATTTTTTAATCTCTTCCTGATGTGGTTGACTCTTTTCTCAATTCGCAGGTCATGTCAACACAAATTATCACTTCACCTGAAGTTTCCTTATCTTGCACTACAATGGGACTAATCCATTCTAATTCTTCAATAGGTTCTATCACACATGCCTCTAGCATTCGGTCTAGTTCAACTTCACCATTCGGTCCAGAATTCGAAGTATTCCCCAGTAGAGTCACCAATTTTGTTAGCCAGAAATACGCACCTCCTACGGACAAGAGCTATTTCCCTGGATCTGAATGGTTCAGGTATAGAAGAAAACACAAACACCAAAGGTTAAACTTCCCCTAGATATGGTTAATCACATGAATTAAATGCCATGGTACTTCTCTCAAAGGTTTTCCTCACTATCCCCACAGAAGAACCTGTAAAATATAGAAAACAACAAGAGAAATATGATAGCATACAATATAATCAACTAGATCTATGTTTGTGACCAAGGAATCAAGAAATATAAACACATGAAATAGTAAATATGGGAACGAAAAGACATTTTTTATTAAGAAATGATTGGAGAGACTACAACCATTATGCCTTGGTGTTGAGAGTTCCTTCCAATGGCTCCTTGCTTCTAACTTCACCTTGCCTCCAAAGACTCAAGAATGATTTTGATAGAGTTTGGGTATGCAACACAATTCTTTCTCCTTTTTCCCACGGGGGTGAGCTAGTATTTAAAGGCATGGGAGGATAGGTATGGTTGAGGATCTCATGGGTGAGGTGGACATAAGATCCTAAAAGGGAGGATATCAAGCTCCAGCTAGTCCTAAACCATAGGGATGAGGCTCTACGGAGGTTAGCTTCGAGAAGCCTCTTGAATCTTCTCTTTTTTCCTTGAAAACTCGAGCACCACTCCTCCAATGAAGAAAATATGAGGTGTTAAGGGGGTAATGCTTCTTGCAGTAGGGCTAGAAGCGGTGGAACCTCTCTTTGCTCATGTATCAGGCGCGATGCTGCCCTAGCACCACTTGGGGAGGTTTCAACTTACCAGTGATCCAGAATTCGAAGTATTCCCCAGCGGATTCGCCAATTTTGTTAGCCGAAAATATGCACCTCCTGTGGACAATAGTTGGTTCCCTAGATCTGAATGGTTCTAGTCTAGAAAAAAACACAAACACCAAATGTTAAACTTCCCCTAGATCTGGTTAATCACTTGAATGAAATGACATGGTACTTCTCTCAAAGGTTGTCCTCGCTATCCTTGCAGAAGAACCTGTAAAAGATGGAAAACAACAATATAAACATGATATCATACAATATAATCAACTAGATCTATGCTTGTGACCAAGGAATCAAGCAATATAAACACATGAAACAGTAAATATGGGAAAGAAAAGACATTTTTTATTAAGAAATGATTGGGGAGACTACAACCTTTATGCCTTGGTGTTGAGAGTTCCTTCCAATGCCTCCTTACCTCTAACTTCACCTTACCTCCAAAGACTCAAGAATGATTTTGACATAGTTTGGGTATGCAACACAATTCTTCCTCCTTTTTCCCATGTGGGGTGAGACAGTATTTAAAGGCATGGGAGGATAGGTAGGGTTGAGGATATCATGGGTGAGGTGGAATTAATATCCTAAAAGGGAGGATCTCGAGCTCTAGCTGGTACTAAACCATAGGGATGAGGCTCCACAAAGGTCAGCTTCGAGAGGCCTCTCGAAGCTTCTCTTTTTTCCTTGAAAAATCGAGCACCGTTCCTCCAATGAAGAAAACAAGTGGTGTTAAGGGGGTAACGCTTCTTGCAGTAGGGATAGAAGTGGTGGAACTTCTATTTTCTGATGTATCAAGAGTGGTTCTTCCCTAGCACCACTTGGGTAACACTTTTTTTCAATGGAAAAGGAGCGTTACCAGCTCAAAACAAGGAAAAATTGTAAGGGGATATTTTTTTCCTATCATTTCTCTAGGGAAAACTTTGAGGGATTGAAGTAGACAAAGGAATACCTATCTCATAACATGATGGTGATGATATTTCGGTGCAACACGTACTTTGTGATCATGCCTACCATAAATGACAATGATTTCCTTTCAAAGAGGCCAACTAATTGACGACGTGCTAAAAAGATTCTTTAAATGATCAAAAGCAAAGGCCGATGAGGATTGAAAGGACATATTCCTTTCTAATTCAATACCTCTTCGTGTGAAGGACATTTGTAAAAAAGTTGATGTTTCATATTACAAATTTGTGCCTACAATTAGAAGCATTATCCCTAGACAAGAGGAGAGCGAGTATTATCTACAACTCAAAGAGCCAAAACTGATTCATGATTATTTCACTAACAAGCATTAATCCTATTGATTATCCTGTAGTTTGACCTGCATCACTGACCGCTATTATGGAAGATATTGTCAGATATATTCGCTAAGGAACCAACCTACCCTAGTTTTTGGCCAAGTTCCACTTCGGCCTTTAGCAAAATGCAGAGTAAAAGAACCAAGATTCTCACCATCGTTAAAAGGAAAGAAGGGAATGAAGAAACAACGAAAAGAGAAAGCAACAAAAACTCCACCAGATGATGAAGAACAAGAATAATTTGAAACTAGAAACTTGCTGCCACCATATATTCGACCAAGGAGGACGGATGTGCCACAGATTCACATTCCAAGCAAGAATTCTACTGCATTGGTAGCACCCAAACTACCAAAAGTGATTACAGTACAACTGGATATCATGCCACATTTGAAGACGCTATCCTTTGAAGACCAGTATATCGACAAACTAAGATATCAAGATAGAAAGAAATACATGGAATTGGTGAAAGATACACTTGACTCACCAAACCATTTTTTTGCAATGAGATGGGAAAAAGTATTGGAACAGTATGGGTTACTGTCATAACTATTCATGCAACACCTTGGTTGAACTACAAAATAAAATAATTATGTAAAGGGACTGCTGGTAGTATTTCATGGAGGATTCCTATGGCTAGACAAGCCATACTCAGTTGATGTTGAACTAATTTCAGTAATTACAGGCCTGCCACGGGCGGGAATAGACCCACTGTCAATTTTGAAGAAGAAAAATGAATCAGCTCTGATTGAGAAGGTCAAGGATAAGTATGACCTTTTTTAGTTTCGATAGATTATTTTTCAATGTCATCCATTAATGAGCTTGCGGTTCAACTAGCCGCAACGATACTATCATGCAAAGTGATGCAAACCTCACGAACAAACCATTGTATTGCAGCTATAGCAGTGTTAACTGCATTTTGTACAGAAGGAGTCTAGATCAATTGGTCACAATTTTTTCTCAACGAGTTGCTACAAGATTCAGCTGCATCGTAAAAAGAAGGTATTGCTTTCCATTATTCTTGGTTATTAATCCTAGTTTCATTTATTGTTTGGTCTGAGCTGACAAACAACTAGCCGATGGATTTACCTGTTAACTATAGAGGGGAAAGATACTAGAATATCTGGTCCTTAACAGACAAGAATAGGCAATAATATAGTAACATTGAATTATTTATACACACTGAAGCCTTAAAACATTTATTGAAGCACCTGGTGATAATTACTCCAAACACTATTTCTCTATTTCGGTGAATTATCGAATTTCAAATTAGTCCACACTATATCAAAATTCAACCAAAGAGGGACCTAGACTGATAGTGGTTTGTGATGCAATTTGTATTGATGGAAGATGACTTAGGAACCATTGTCAGTGATTGCCCATAAGAATGGCTCCAACAAGCACTAGAAGTTCAAGCAAGGGAAAAAGAGGCTAATCCAGAGGAAAACACCAGGCACGATAAACATGGTAGATAACTAGATAATACTAAGTCCAATTCGCATCATCAAGAGCCATCACTAGAAAGGAAACCAGAGTAGGGAGAACAAAACGCAGCAGAACAAACAGAACCAAAGTGCAAGAAACATAAGGGTAATAAACAATCCAATACCTTATGCATGTATGATGAAGAGCTTGTAGCTTTAACGGAAGCAATTCAAGAAGCTATACAAAAAAGTTTCCATGACCTTGGTAGGAAGCACAACAAGTTTACTAATCATAACATAGAGCACCTGAACAACCTGGTTAAAATGATTGAACAAGTTAAAATTGCAGCAGATTGTGTGCCTCAAGTACTAGAGTCGCAGGATGCACCCGACCCATATGAAGCACTAGAACCCCAGAGACTAATAGGAGACCACCCAATCAGAGTACAAATTCAAATAGAAGTACTGGATTTGGAAAATCCAGAGTCCAATGAGGTCTCCAATAGTATTCTCCACATTTTCGTAGATTTTTCAAAAATGTGACTGATGGAAGTATATGCTCTATAGGAAGCGGCAACTGAAAAACATTAGAGTAAGGGAGAGTAACCTTCATAAACCGACAAAGAAATATGAACAACTTATTAATAAAATAAAAGACAACATACAAAAGGATAAACAAGAAGTAAAATCAAGAGAAGAAAGTAAAATCAAACTTGAAAATATTGTCAACCTAGCTTGTTCAAATCTTGAAGATGATGAAATTACACAGGAAATGCAAGTAGAAGACAAGGTAATTCGACTAGGAAAGATAGCAGCTAAACTAAAGAAAAAGGTTACAAAACTAGAAGAAAAAAGAAGACCAAGCACACCTCCAGAAGTGCTGGAGAAATGAAGATAAGCAGCAATTGAAGTTGCACGGAAGATAACAGAAGAAGAATAAATATGTATCAAGGTTGTCGACCAAGTATCAAAAAATTAGGAAGCCCTCATGGATGATGAGCAATCATAGAAGATTGAAAATGAACTAGATACATTTGAAGTAAATATTACACATATAAGGAATGATATGAAGCAACTACCCTTAGCACAAAAAATGGCTAAGGAAACCGAAATGAGGAAATTGCAGCAGCAAATGACAATCCTGTGCACACAACAACAACACTGTGAAAAAAAGGTGGAATAATTGCAGGCTGAAGCAGAAAAAGTTACTAGTATCATTCAGCATGTACATTAGAAGGTGCACGACATCACGACATTAGTGGAGAAGGTCATGCCAAAACAAGTAAGTTTCGTCCCAGTGGAATAATTGCAGAGGAAAGAAGAAGAGGTGTGCGTCGAAGCAGAAAGAGTGGTGAAAATAGTGGAATATTTTTAGAGAAAAATCAATGCAAGTAAAAACTTGGAGGAATAGCTTCGAAGTGGCTCGGGACGAGCCACATACCCATGTTGGGGGCCTGTTGGGCGTAGGGACAGTAAGGTAGAATTCAATCAGAATTCTGCCTAAGTATGGATAAGAGTAAAAGGAGAAGAAGAAGAATTTGTGATGAAGGAAGTTACAGAAAAGAAAGAAGGGAAAGGGAGTTGCGACAGATGAGGTGAGAGAAAGGAAGAAGAAGAGGAAGAGGCACCAAAAGAGGAAGATGTGCTAGAATAGGAAGTTGCGCTAGAAGAGGAAGTCATGAGAGAAGAAAGTACTATGAGAAGGGAAGGTATGATAGAATATCAGTATCAGAAGGCATGCAAGCAGTATAAAGGATGGAAAGAAATAGTAAGGCATAATGCTTGGAAAGTGATAGGCCTTGAAGATCATGGGTACAAGTTCAGTGAGAGTCACCGAAAACCACACACGTGAAGGAATCTCTGTAAGTCGGGCCATTAGTGCCTCCCTTCAGGTGTTACTAGAATGGGAAAGATAACCTGTTGGCTAAAAGAGGAAGTTGACTGATAAAGCAACAAGAAATGAGTCTGTATCGAGTCTGTAATGAATTTGTAATGAGTCGGTATCGAGTATGTAAAAAGGATATAAAAGGAGTAACCTAAGCTTTATGCGGGTTATATTCTCTATTGTTAGATTCACTTGTGTGAGCTCCATTGTCAATAGATCTGTATTGTTGTATGCTAGTATTATTCAAGGTAAAGGATATGCAGGTGAGTGCACAAAAGAGTAGAAGGGTTTGAGTCGATCCAGGTTGTGTGCTAATCATTAGTAATAGTAAGTAGGAAAATAGCAGAGAGAGGAAAAAGGAGCATGAGAAGACAGAAGAGTTTGTAGAGATAGAGAAGAAGATCCAGAACAGATTCTGCATCTTAGTTTGCAGACGAAAGGTGCATATATTTCTGCAAGCCATATGAAGAGCACCTCTGTGGTTTTTTCCTGGATGGGTTTCCACGTTATATCTTGTGTATATGTGAATGATGCATGTGTTTGACTTATCTACGTAATTTTTGTATTGAATGGATCATTATAGATTTGGTTGTGAATGAGTGAATGTATATCAATTGCATGGTATCAGTTGAATAAATCATACTGCATAAAGATTGTTGATATAACAGGTTTCTTATAACCAAGTTGCAGTCCAACTATTCATAGCACAAGTAAATAATCCACCCATAGACTTTGTTGATATTCTTCATAAGAGGCCAAGGTACCAGAAATTCCCCCACCCAACTATGGAAACATGGTTCTGGAAGTTACCCATACCGGACTAAGATATCTCGTGTGAGACTGCATCTGCATTGTAGGTGCTGTCGACTGAGCTCTACTCTGTCAGGCCGATATCTTGGGGCTTTGTTGTGCCGAGCATAAGGGACTGAACCTGGGTTAAGACCCTTAGAGGAGGGAGACAAAGCCAACCAAACTTGAATCTTTGTTAATGGTTCAAGTGTTTTTTCATGTTTCTATGACAAGCATGTCTTTCCTTTGATGATTGTGATAGGTATGTGATGAAATTCTAAAGGCTGTATCGGTGTTCCATGGTATCCCAAAGGAATGAGTGAGCATTGTTGTCCAAGATGGATACAAAAAGGACAAAGTTTCCTTGAAAAGTGATCCAAATTTATGTGCAAACAAAATGAGAGCATATATATATTCACATACACAAATATACAAAAATAAACAAAGTGGTACAGTAAACTTAGATTCTATTAATTGAATGAAACAGAACAAACTGTAAAACAAACTAAGCTATAATGGTGGTAGTTGTATCTCTGAGAAGAGATGTGGTGGTTACTCTCATTCGTGACAATATAAATACAAAAGGAGGTCGAAAGGTCTTTAATAATAAATCCTTGGAGAGGAAGAAACCACAAACATAACCCTAGGATATGAATCATCATGAAGTTTGCGGCGCCAAGGTGGTTATTTGAACAGTCAATTTCTTGGGGTCATAACTTTTGCATACGATCTCCGTTTTAGGAACTCGATAGCATGTTTCAAAGGTATATGTGAGTTTTAAAATTTTCAACTAGTTACAAATGCATGGTGTTGGAAACCACCCCCCCNTAACCAAAAAATGTCGATCAAGGCCTCAAAACGGCCCCAGAAGTTTGGGAATCGAAAAGCCGTAGAAAATTACCAAAATGGAAAATTGTTTTGAGCCAGTGGAATAGGTGGGTGGCCACTTATACCCATCTAGATTAGTCCTCCCCACTTGGGAAGCAATGGTATCCATTTCATTGATTTCCCCCATCAAATGGGGAAAATTTTGTTGAACTTGACTCCTAGTGAGCCACTTGCCTTAGTGGAGGAGTTTTCCTTCTTTAACAACTCGATATAGTTGGAGCTTCTGTTGGTAGGTGCCCTTAACCTGTGTCCATGATTTGAGCAATGGTTTCTTGTTCCATATAGCTGGGATTAATCTCTGTAGGTTTCAATTGTTTTTCCACCTTCGAGGTGTCCAATAGTGGTGCAAATACGGTCAAAGGAGTTCCACATTGAATACTGGTTGTAGGCCAAGGAATGGAGGAATGCTTAATTTGAAGGTATTGTGACCAAATAAATTGGTGATGGTGTATGGCCAATATGAAAGTGGACGAAGCTTGAAATGGGGTCTTGTGAGCCTCTCTTTCTGCAAATGCAACCAAACCTTATCCCACACTTGGAACATTATTGAACCCGATGTTGGTCATGCAACTGCTTGTACATTGTATTGGCATTTTACAAAATGTCATGGACCTATTGGTGGATGTGATAGGTTTTTTCAACAAATATGGTGGCCTTATTAGCCTCATCCTGAGCATGGGAAGATTCATCCCATGTGGATGCAAGGGGAAAAGCTACACCAATTGGGGCTAATGGTTGGGAACCCAGGAACAACTGAAAAGTGTTGTGACTGATAGAGCTATGAAGAGCTATATTATAGCTATGTTGAACATAAGGAAGGATCTCATCCCATGTGCGAGGATGTTTAGAATTTTACATTCTCAGAATATGCACAATCATTCGACTGACTACTTATGTTTGTGATCAATTGGTCTAGGGGTGGAAGGAAATTGATTTGTTGATATTGGTATCCATGAATGACCATAGACTAGACCAGAAAGTGCTTAGCAACCTGCTTCCCCAAACCTAAATGGTAGTCTATGCTATCCTGAAATGAACCCAAACATGTTCAAAGAAGAACTTAGCAGTGGCTTCGACAGAGATGATCTTCGTTTAATATATCAAAATTGCTATCTTAGAGAAGCGATCCACGACCACAAACACACAATCATTACCATGTTTAGTTGAAGGTATTCCTAATAGGTAATCCATGGATATGGATTCCCATGTAATCCATGATTTTTAATGACTGGTTTCACAATGGTGTAGGCAGTGCAAGACCAGGTATATCGGTCGATGTATTATCATAGTTTGGTATAAGAAAAATACTTCTACAAGACCGCCACTGTCTTCTCAGTGAAAAAGTTCCCTTCCACCCGACTGTAATGTGCTTCCCAAATCATCTTTGAATACTCACTTGAAGGAACACAGATATGGCCTAGGTGGCATAGCAACACTTCCTAAAGATGAAAGTATACCACTAGTGAACTTGCACATAAGGCTAGATATATGGGAGCGAACTCAAGTTCATTGTCATATACTTGGGGCCACCTAAAGGTCTCGTGCCCATAAGAGTTGAGCATTGTGGTTAATGCTGCTACTGGAGGTCTACTGAGGCATTTTACAAATTTATTGGTGTTTCCCTTATTATAGTTAATGTTCAAGTGGAATTGCTGCAAGTATGCAGACCACTTCGGGTGGTGGTCATTATGTAACTTTCCTTGGGTTTGCATGAAATGCAAGGGATTGTGTTAATGTGGATGACTGTTTCTTTTCCAAGGATGTAATGTTTCCATTGGAGGCAGGATTAGACAACAAAGTACATTTCCTTATCATAGGTGGCATACTTGTGGACTGTATCTGGAAATATATCACTATGATATGCCACTAGATGGCCATGCTGAGTGAGGACCACACCAATGGCGTATTCTGAAGCATCTGTCTCAATCTCAAAGGGTTGTTGCAGATTTAGGAAGGTAAGGACAAGTGCCAAACATAAGCGCTGCCTCAAATCCTCAAATGTGTGTTGTTGTGGCTTGGACCATATGAACTTGGCCTTATATCCACCTTTGGTCACCTGGCTAAGGGACCAATCAATATTAGATAATCCCAACACAAATATGTGATAGGATTTTGCAAGGTCTAAGAATTTGCGAAGCTCTGTGAGAGTCATCGGGGTCAGCCAATCGTGAATGGATTAGATATTGGACGCATCTACATGAACAGCATGTGTGTCCATTATGTATCCTAAATACTGAATCCTTTCCATGCCAAATGAGCACTTCTCTAGATTGTCTTATAACGTGTGCTATCGCAGGGTGCTGATCTGGTGAATATGCTGCAAATGTTTTTCCCATGTTCTGTTGTAGATGAGGATATCATCTAGATATACAACCACAAAGGAGTTGGTAAATGGTCATAGAATGTCTTCCATCATCCCCATGAAGGTTTTTGTAGTATTATTAAAGGAAAAATGCATTACCAACCACTCCAAAAGGCCTTCCCAATATTTGAAGGAATTCTTTCAGACATCGATCTGCTCAATTGGCACTTGATGATAGACGGACTTCAGGTCAATCTTGCTGAAATAATTTACCCTCTTGAGCTAGTCGAGGAGGTCGTCGATCCGAGGATTGGGATATCAAGTCTCTACTGTGATCTTATTTAGAGCTCGATAGTCAATACCGACTCTCCATGTGCCATCTTTCTTCTGTACCAACACAATTGGGATCCTACAAGGTGAGGAGTTGGGCCAAATGTGACCAGTTTGGATTAACTCTTGAATGTAGCATTTTATTTCTTCATTCTCCATGAGGGAATCCTTGTATACTGGCCCATTAGGTAAGAGCGCACCATGGATAAAATTAATAGAGTGCTTGACCTGGAAATGTACTGGTAAACCGATAGGTGTGGTGAATACGTATTTGTATGCTTCCACGATCATGTCCACCTATTTCTTATGCATAGAGGGGTTCTGTGTTGAGGTGGTGGATTTTGTTGTGATTTTTCATTCACCCTCAAAACGAACCATGCAGAGTACAAATTTCCCTGTATGGGAGATTACCTTCCTACGTAGCTTCACTGTGATGAGAGACAGTGCAGTAGCAAGAAGGAACTCTGGTATCATGCATAGTTTATTTCCCAAAGTAATAATGACACTATGAGGTCTAGACTCATACACATGAACATCACATTTACACATATATGGTTGTCCTAAAAGAACATCACAAACTTCAAGCGGGGAAACATCACACATTACCTCATCTTTGAAGGGATTGATGTCGTGGGAGAGGTGACACTATTGATTGACGCAGATGTCTCATCCCTAGACCATCCAACTAATCTTGTAGGGTTGGGTATGTGGAATCCTCAGAAGCTTCAAATTTTGATGACATCAATTGAGATGAGGTTTTTCTAACTACAACTTTCAACAATGAAATGTAGCAATCCCTTACACCCATAGTTGTGAGTGGAAGAGGATATCCCCTTCCTCTAGATCCTATAACTCTTCTGGTTGGGTATTTGTGGTTGTGATGGTGCCACTAGGTTCTGTGCCAATTATATGATTTCCCCTTTCTTTCTCTACATCATTTTCTGAGACAGAGTTTGGATCTGACTATTTTGTCTCGGCAAACAATGATTGTTTTGAGAGAAATTCACCAGTGTTGACGTTCTAGGGGATTTTGTGGAACTAGCACCACTTGTCGATGTCCTTCGTTGATCTCCCATTACCCTTATTTTCCCTTGGCTTGGACTGGTTGTAAGGACTTTGGACGTCCTTACTCAGTCCCTTGGGTTGTGAATTAGGGCCACTTTTTATCGGCTTCTGTTATTGATTTTCAAACCCAAAATCTTGCTTATTATTTTTCTTAAACTTTTTCTTGATCTTGACAGCATATCGATAAGCTTCTCCTAGTGAGGATATGTCGGGGAAATCCATCTCTCACTAAATGTACCTATGAAATCCACTACGGTACTTTTGAACCAAGTGTCATTTTGATTCTCTAATACCCAACTTTGAGAGAAGGGTATGGAATATATTGGTATACTCCGACACTGTTTGGTCTCTTTCCTTGAGCAATGTCGTCCACTAGGTGTATTGGTCATCATAGTTTTTTATAGGGTAGAATTCCTCTTTGATGGCATCAAAAAAAGATTCCCAAGTGGGATCTATATTGAATATTTCAAATTCATCCCTCACATTCCTCTTGCAGTATCCACCCCACCAATCTTTGATATGGGAGAGGGACTTAAGGAGCACGAAGATGATCTTTTCACTGTCAATTTTTTTTGAACTGATAAGTATGACTCTAACAGACTCAACCATTTTTCCACAGCATCTACATATATATTTCCTTCAAATAAGGGGATGTCAAAGTTAACTTGTACCATGAAGGGACTCGCACCCCTGAAACGACTGCTCGTTCAAGGTGCATCTGTCGTCGTTGACATTCTTTGAAGGAGATGAGAGAATTTATCCATCATCTCGTTCCTCTGTCACGCGAGGGATTCCTCCAGCAACAGTTTAATAGGATATCCTACTCCATCATCTCTCTTTTGTTCTCCTTCCATGTGAGGTTTCTTGGGATGAAGAGGGGTATTTTCCCTAAGCTCATATAGCTCAAAACCTAATTCTCAATATTTATATCTAGTCGAGGACATGCATTGAGAAACCATAAGAGTAGAAGGCTATGATGCCATTGATCTAGATTTATGTGTGAATGAAATGAGAGCATATATATATTCACATACAAATATATATGGCAATAAACAGAGTGATACAGTAAACTCATATTCAATTAAATGAATGAAACTGAGCAAATTGTAAAACAAAAGTAGCTAGAAATGTGTTAGTTGTATCTATGAGAAGATATGTGGTGGATACGCTCACTCGTGACAAGATGAATACAAAAGGAGTCTGAAAGGGACTTTTATCATAAAGTTTTGGAGAGGTAGAAATCATAAACCTAACCCTAGGAGATGAATCTTCATAAAGTTTTTGGTCCTAAGGTGATTAGTTCACTACTACATTTCGATCCAAAATCCAACAGTTTTTTCCGACGGCGCGTGGATTTTTTCTTTTAACCGTGCCAAAAATCAGAAAGATTAATTTTTTTTTTGAAATGGTGGGCATAAGCGTCACTTAAGCGACGGATGGGCTTGTAAGCGTCGCATAAGTGACGGATATCCTCCTAAGCGTCGCTTAAGCGACGGCGCTAAAATTTCTCAATCATTTAAAAAATACACTTAATTCGTTAATTATTTAAAATGGAAACCGTCGTTGCTTATCCGACGCGTCGGTTCATTTTCCTACACACACTCATATAAATAGATGTACGCCTAGGTTCATTATCTCACACACTGAGTCTCGCACTGATCTCT
>LPNX011232735.1:553-59633 GCA_001517045.1 Pseudotsuga menziesii
CGAGTGCGGGCTTAATGGATACCTCGAAACCCAAGATAATCCGAAGAAAACCCCAACCAACTTCTTTAGAAACAATTCTAACCTTTCTCACAGACGATTCCGACCTCAAAGGAATGAACCCACAGAAAATCCAGACTCTAGAGGAACAATAAAACCGGACAGATAAGAGATAACCAGTCCAAATCCCAGAAGAAAAAACTGGTGCCACCACTCCACCAGTAATGGCCTAAAACTGCGGCATCCTCAAAACGCATGAAAAAAACCCCACCAAAACAAAAAGCAGCAGTCGCAGCGCCACAACCAGAGTCCAACCAGTATGCATCACCTGCAAACCAAAAACCCGGCCCAACACCCACGTCGAAAACGAAGCCGAGACATAACCTCACTCACGACATAATGCCATGCATTAACTGAGGAGAATAACGTGTCAATTAGACAGCATCAATGATTAAAAGCGACTGCCAGATACAATCATGCTATCGCACGGGACGAAACGATCGACGGCCACGATTACAGTCTCGAAAATCAAGAAGACTCCATTAACCAGGGTTAAACCTCACTCATTCTCCAAGAACCTTTACTTCGCTCCAAGAACCTTCCGAGAACCTTCACTTCGCTCCAAGAACGTCCATCAAGCATTGGCACTAGATGAAGGAATAAGTGAATGCACAGGAACAATACTAATCGCCGGCCCCTAATACAGCCCGAAAAATCACGATGACTCCAAGAAACAGAGTTAACCGTCGCCCGCTCCAAGAACCTTCACCCGCTCGATTATGGAGCTCCTCTCCTCAATCTCACTCTATCAGCGACCAGAGGACAAATGGATAGCCAACCAGGACTAGAAGTACCAGCAAATACCGAATACCAAGGCGAGCTTCGTGGAAACCAAATACCAAGACAGACCGGAGAAAACCCCAACAATCTTCACCAGGATGTTCAAACCTCACTCACTACCGCAAGGGAACGAACCCACAGAACCGGACTCCAGAAAGAAAAGAAGCCAATCCAAATCCCTGAAAAAGAAACCTACTCCACCTGATTAAAGGCCTAAAACTGCGGCATCCTCAAAACGCATGATAAAAAACCCCACCAAAACAAAATGCATCAGCCGCAGCGCCACAACCAGAGTCCAACCAGTATGCATCACCTGCAAACCAAATACCCGGCCCAACACCCACGTCGAAAACGAAGCCGAGACAAAACCTCACTCACGACATAATGCCATGCATTAACTGAGGAGAATTTATTTATTTATATATATGACACTCTGATGAACACTAAAAAGTTACACATCCCCTTTAATGGGCTATAGAATAAGTCTTTTTTTCCCACTAAAAAATTATTTTACATAAAATATATATAAATGATATTATTATTTTTATTATAAAAAATAAAAATTAAATTTTCTAAATATTATTATATAATAACAATAAAAATATTACATATCAATAAACGTTCGTAATATTTTATTAATATCTATCTTTAGAGTATAAAATGTCATTTATATAATTTAATTATATTTCATTATTTTATAAAATAATATGTAAATATTTACAACAATTATATATTAGTAAGCAAAATTAAATTAATTTTATTATATAAAAATGGAAATTATTCTTATGAAAAGCGAGATTTTAAAATTAGAAAATTTGTATGTAAATTTTGTATAAATATTTATATCATTTATATATTATTGTATTAGTGTGAAAAATCATTTTTTTTAATTTCTATAAAAACATATTTTGTTAAAATTTTATACAGCAAAATCTATAAAAATTAATAACGATCTTTTTATTTTAATATGTAAATTTTCATGTGCCATATTAACTTCTACAGCAAGTTTTTGAAGCACCGCCATGGTAACTGGCAGTTTTAAAACATCACGGCAAAATAAAGATTGTGAACAATAAAGGATGGGTGCACCTGTCCTTTATTGTATGGGTCAAAGCAACCTAACCTGGTGCAGCAGCAACGCCAAGTGCCAAGAAAAAGCTCCAAATGAGCTCGGGGAAGGAATATGCAAAAATAATGACCAGTTGCTTCTTGTTTGTTTATTGCCCGAGATTACCAGACTGAAACCGCTACTATTATCGGCAAGATTATTATTATTACTGAATACCAAACCGCATTATTAGACACAAAATAATTCAAATATTTCATTGTGAGTGAAGATTCCAATCGAAAATAATTCAATTTCATGTGGAATGGAGACTTCAATAGAAAATAATTCAATTCCGACTTCATTTATGGACTGAACAGTCAGCAGGAGCAAACCCAAGAACAGATTGTTGCACATTGTACTGAACTAAGAAATTTCGCTGTAAAAGATTCCCTATAATACTTGGCGAAGGTGTTGTAATGGGTCTGACTCCAGGAAACTCACGTCGTCCTCGATCTGCAGGATATAATTTTCTGGTTGCCGACTAAACGTTTTTCCTCGTTTCAATACAATTGAAAATTCAGGCAATTTCAGTTCGCTCACACCAGAAGTGTTGAAGCAGAGAGATCAAATAGCTGCAGAGACAATGTTGTAGCTCTTGGATACTTAATCGCCACATTCAGGGCCTCCAGTATTGTTTCATAGGCCTCCTCTGTTAAATAGGTGAGTGAAGTACCAGAGTCTATTATTGTCCCTCCGTTGCCAAATTCATTCATCTCCCAAACACTGATGGAGATGGGAAGTTTCTCTCTGTTTATGCCATAGAAAGAAGTTGCTCCGTGCAGTTCATCCACACGAGATGACTACCGTGTCCGCTACAGGTAAGATTCTCTGTGGAGGAGTCCGAACATAGAGCTCTACGAAGTAAAGAGCCGTTCCAGAGTTGCAGCAGAGGCTATTCATGGCATTATAAATTAGTTCGAGCCCAATGGAGGCCAAGCAGAAGCCATGGGCTACACATGATGGCATCCAACTGCTGAGCTCCTGGATTCGATGTGTTCAGTGTAGCCAGAAGGAAGGATCCAATTGCTGAGCTCCGGAATTCGACGTGTTCAGTGCAGCTGATGGCCACAGCGTTAACAGAAACAAACAAACAGGTGAAGCCGACTGAGAGAGAGTACGCTCCACTAATATATCCCACATTCACAACGAAAATTTCAAATTTGATGCAAGAGCCCAGCGAGCGCCACCTGTCAGCTATGTGGACAGATCGTATGGTCCAGAGAGCGCCACTTGGAAGCCATCGAATGACCAGCCTGCAAGGCAGAGAGCGCCATTTGGCAGACATCGCATGGCCAGATCACAGGAATCAGAGAGCGCCACTTGGAAGGTATCGGATGGCTAAATCGCATGGCTCAGAGAATGACACGTGGTAGCCATCGAACGAACAAATCGCATGGCCCTCACAACGGCACTTGGCACCCATCCGACAGCCAGATGGCAGGGCCCAAAGAAGGCCACGTGGAACGCACCCTCATTACGCCACTTGGTAGCCATCCAAGGGCTCACAAAGACTTTTCGTACGCCCCATTTCATCCATTCCGGTCTTGCCGTACTCCACTTGGCAGATTTCCGTACGCCACTTGCCCACCACCCGGGGCTCTCCGTACGCTACTTGGCCCATCTATAGGTTTTCAACGCTGCATTCGTCGTTCTGCTCGCGACTCCATGGATGCTGTGGACTCTGGAACGTTCGCTGTGATTTCTGCAATGCAAGAATTCAGGAGACCTGTAATTTCTGTAACGCAAGGATTCAGACGACCTTCTGCTTCCGCCTCAACTCCCGCAGCTCCTCCGACTCTCTTCCTTTTGTTGACCATGTGACCAACGGCCGGTCCATTTACTGAATTGGAAGCTGCGAAATCAAGGGGAAGTTAAGGGCGGCCTCTAAAAGCCGCGTGATCATATGCAAGGGAGGCCTCTTCGGCCCCGGTGTTGAAAGTGCCCAGCCAAACTGGATTGCTCTTCCTAGCGGGGATTGTCTTTGATTTCAGCCGTGAATTTACCCCACCGGCGCTGCCTCACTTCTCTGTGGTGCCCGACGCCTCTGCTCATCTTCTTCATCTCTCCACTCTCCTCCTCCTCCTCCGGCCGTGGCAGATACATTCATTCTCATTGTCCTTTGCTGTTGATCTCTTGTCGCTGGCAGATTGTCCTCTAATGTTAATCTGTTGTCGCTGGCAGTGGCAGTGGCATGGGTAATTTGGTGGTGGATATTAACTCTCTCTGCCGCTGTAATCTCCACCGCGCTGTCTGACCGATCAGAGAAACTGATTTCCATTTCAATCGATTGTGTTCCTGTTTTCCAATTGTGAAGTGAATGCTCAATATAAACCAATATTTTCTACTTTCAAATCCCTACTTTCTACTTTCGTTATGAGGAATATAAACCAATATTTTCCACTTTCAAATCCCTGCTCTCTACTTTCGTGGCACTTTCTGTTTTGAATAATGAAAAATAATAAATATATATTCCACTTTCAAGAACCAATAACTTATAAGGAAATATTGATGTTGCAGTGCGATGGCAACTTGCCAAGAAAAATTGAATTCTACCAAGAAGGCAGAGGGTTTGTCATTTGAACTGTTTCTAAACGTTGTCTTCAAAAGTTGGAGCAGAATCATGCCAAGATAAACGGATAGACAAATCACACCAGCAGTGATGTTAGAACAGAACACGAAGAATCTTCTGCCATGAATAAATATCAGTATCAGATGCCTTTTTGCTACCAGATTTTAGGGAAATGGATTTTACTTACTATTTTGAAAGGAGATAAACTAGACGACAATTCGTTTTTAAGGCAACCTAAGGTTTGCAAGGATTAGAGGAACACCATATTTATTATGGGTTCCCCTACCAAAGAAGAGAGCACAGGCCAGGTGAATCCAACTAATAACGTCGAAAGCAGTCCAATCTCATAAACTTATGACTGAGATTGGAAGCTCTTTCCAGAAGAATCTTTTGTTTGTTTGTTGTTCATTACTTCTTCACATACCCTCAATTAAATTTTAAATTTGCAGGTAAGAAATATATTTTCTGTAGTCTAATTGGGATAATGGGGACAGTAAATAGCATTTTCTTTGTAAAATTGGATCATAAGTATTTTTGTATGGTTTGAATCGTATATATCAAAGATCAACATGGCAAAATAAAGCTGTAAAAGGAGTACTGGGTGTTAAATTCATTTTTGCAGTGGAGACTTTAAATTTAACAATTAAAATTGCATGCACTTTGATTTTAACAAAGATTTTATGACAAATTTTTTAAAATGGAAAAAATCATAATCAAATTAAAATGGAAATAGTCAAATTTTGTCTTGTTCTTTTTGTTATTAAACTAAAACCAAGATATATCCATCTTAACTCTAAAACCATGTCATTAAGCATATTTTATATGACATCATCTCTTCCATACTAAACTATAAAACATCTTGCTATTCTGAATGTAACAAGTTTCCCCTCAAACACAACTTTAACTTCTTGAATAAGTTGGCCAAATTTGACAAATTAATGCACTAATTAAATTGTACATTTTTCCTGCTGAAGTTATTGTATATTGTTTGAACTTTAGAAGTTTGAGAGGATAAGATAAAAGTAGAAATTAGATTTCATTTTTAAATATTTTCTAATATTTAAAGACATTTTTTAAGACTTAATGACATTTTTTAAGACTCAAATCACCTCTGCAAGAAGATGACATAAATTTCCTCTTTGAGCTTTTTTGATTGATAAAATCGACTTTATTATATTGTGCGATATGGTCTTCGTGATCTGTAAATTGTTTAACACCTTTGTTTCTTGCCTCTAGTAAGGTTTGTGTTATCTCCACATTGTCTTACTTTTTAAATTGTCTCTTGATTCTGATTTTCCTAAGAGAATTCTACTATTTGCAAGCATTTATTTGGTGATTTTTTGGGGGTCAAATGCACAAGATGCTGAGTTTATTTGAAAACCTTCTCTAGTTTTTTGAGTTGTTATTCTCTCTACATTTGGCCATGACCTTTGAGCTTTAATTTTTCATTATCTTTTAATGCCAGATTCATCATGCTGGTTGGTTTGCTTAAGTGGCAGATTTTCTTCTCAAAGAGTGAAAATGGTGTTTATTTAGGGATGACAAGTCTTTGTACGGGTGGCTAACGGATTCGAACTTAGGCATTGTTATGGATTTTATTGCATTGGTTTATCTTTAATTACATACTAAAAATAAGTTGTGTTAATTTTGCAAAACTGATTACAGTTTTATTTTGTATCAGCAAATCCGACTTGCAAAACCCTATAAATAATATTGCTAATTTTTTTTGGCCCTCCATAATGGGTCCATAACGTGCCAATTAACATTAGTTTTTTCTTTTGGGATTCCCTATACAAAATGTTCATGCTATGTTCTCCCCTAACCGTGAAGGTACACCAGACACTAGTGGAATTGATCAAGCTGCTAAGACCAGTCTAGGGAGAAGGTCTAAATCAAAGTGCATAATGAATTAAACATTTTGGGTTGCTAATCAATCTATATACACTGATCTTTGGGGATGCTAGTGTTGATTGGAGTGTCTCTGTTGATTGAAGGAGCTTCACCAGCTGGACTTGTAATCGTAATCCCTAATGAGGGTAAATAGTTATGTTTCTTCGTTGGGGACAATGCTCTAACCCAACGGCATAATAAGCTGGAGATTACTTGTGAAATTCCCCATGCCCCATTTCATCTATTTGGTGTGGATTTCCTTTAGCATTGCTTGGTCACTATCTTAATAAGGTTATCCCCATTTCACACCTTCCAAGTTCCAACAACATCATTTATGAGGTTAATTATTTTAACATGTCTATTGTATTCTACTGTCATGCTTCAGAGTTATTTTATACTCGGGTAAACTTTTGCAAATAAGATTTATTATTTTTTTTGTCATAAAGTTTGGGTGAAATGATATGGGAACAATGTGAAAGAATTCATCACTCTTTTAAGCCTTATTGAAATTCTTAGATGAAAGTGCATCAAATTTGTAAATTTGTTTCCAAAATGTGTCAAGATGGGAAATATTAACCATTAAACATTGAGGTAGATATGCTTTTTTACATTGCTACATTTTTTGAAAATTAAGCTCAGTAATAAATATAGGCCATTAAAATATTTCTTGTTGTAAAGCATAATGTGAAATTACTATGAACGTATATAAATAAAAGTTTGAAAATAACTTTTATAAGCAATTTTAGGTCTCTTATTGATATACATGTCTATTAATTTATTAAATTGTTGGGCATATTAATGGTTTGGAATTCATACTATTACATGTTGATTGATGGGAGACTTTCTGCTATGAATGGTAATAATCTCCTTATTATTTTTATAGAAAGGAGTATTGAACAACGTGCCACAGTTGTAAGGAGGAAGAAAGTCACTGCATGGATTAGACTTGGATCATCTGGTGAGTTCATAAATTCATATTGGTATTGTGTAAGTGCATACTAATTATAATTGGCATTTGAATGTGTAACTAGACAATTTCTGGATCTTTTATGGTAATTTTGACAACATGTTTTTTGTTTGAAAACATATCTCTTGATAATGCGAAAAAAGTGTGCTTTTTATTTTTAAATTGTTTGGTGATGGATGAATGCATATTTGTAGATTTTGTCTCGAGTCTCAATTGAAGAAATGTCAAAATGTCAGGGTTTATTTTTCTTCTGGTGCATACATAATTGTTCTATTTTGGAAATTTGGATGTTCCGTGTTTTGAATTTCTATTTTGTTGTCTATTCTTCATTTTGGTTAAATTGGGCATATCATGGTTGCGAATTTTGTCATGAAGAAAGTTGGTTGATGCCTCTTCAATATTATCCATCTTGAATTTTTGCTCATAAGCAATTACTTCTATCTTCTAAAATTTAGGTTTAGGACTGTTATCAATATCAAGTCTTCAACATACTACATAAAATGGGTCACATTCATGATGCTCACTGAACTTTAGTTTATCAGACTTTATAGTTGGAATCCACCCTTTATTACATGGAGCTTGTTTACTGAGTCAAACCATTTGGAATATTTATTTTTGAAGTTTAATAGGAAGATGGTGGTTGCTAAGATAAATAACAATGAGATGTTGAAAAATTTGGTCCATGTTTCTTCTTCTAGTTGCATCCCAATGCACAACTCTAATACAAGACGATGGAATGGAAAGTGGATAAATTTTCATTCATAATCTTCCTAAAGGGACTGATAGTGCATGGATCTTTAAGAGATACCCCAAAAGAAAGGGACCTAATATAGTCATACATATTCCAGACTACACATGGGGCATTGAAGTCTAGTAGTAATAGCTTAGTTCCTAAAGAGAAACTAGTAAAACGATTGTACATATTGGATAACCAGTGTGACTCCTTTTTATTGGACTAATGTTGGACAAATGATGAAAATGTATTGTTTTATTCTATGTTCATTTGACTAATAAGGTTATTTCCTTTATGTATTCCTATCAATTTTCTTACAACATCTCTACCTCACTTTTGTGTTCATATGAGTTTATTTTGTCCTTTGAAAGGTCAATAAGTTGAAGAGAAAATTCCAAATATGGAGGTTGATAAATGGTTACGCCAACACCTATAGGTCTGCTAGTGATTCTATGCCTCTAACTACAATTCATGTTTGTATTATTTGTATTTAGTTGGATAACATTTATAAATGAATCTAAAATACACTAGTATTACTATCTTCGCCAATAACATCTATCATTCATAAAATAAAATTTTTCAAATGGAGCTCATGATCAAGTAGGTGGAAAGGGCTTTGTTATAATGAACATGAAAACTTAAGCTAATTGTTCTTCTTCCCTTTAAGTTTAAATGTTGTCCTCTTTATCCTCTCTTCAGTGGGCCAACTGATAATAGGAAGATGAAATTGTGAAAATAAGAGCTAAATATATGTTGTTGGTGCTTGTATTTTCTTTACAAGTTAGAATGTATACGCCATTTCATTGGAATAATTTTCATCATTTCCTTGAAAATACTTAATTTAATTTTCCTGTTGTGTTTTTGTAGATTAATAATCACCTATACTATAGATGGGTAAATGATTGCCTCCTTATGGAAATTGCTCCACTGTAATATGCAGAAGAAAGAAGGGGTCTCCCCCCCCCCCTCCATGGGGTATAATCAATTCACTATGATTTTGTGATTGCTAAATCATACAATTATGTCATGTTCTTGCATTAGTGACTTAAGTATCCATTGACAATGATCAGACATAATCTCATATAAAGACACAACTAATAGCTCAAGTGATGCATGGATAAATCTTTAGGTCTTTCATTGATGAGCTACAACATTCTGGTTAGCAGAATGTAAAAGAATGGGTTTTAAGAAGCTAGAGAACTAATTTGTCAAATTCGGCCAATTTATTTAGGGAAGTTGTGTCCTAGTGTGGGGCAGCTGGTGCAACATGGGTTTAGTTCGATGAGACGTTTCTTGTAATGGACCTTGATGCTCATCAATTGGGGGATTTTATGAAGGCATAATCTTACTTGGAAAGATAATCCTTCGGTGTCAATCTGCTGATAGAAACTTATTTTGTTGATATACCTGGTGAAACTTATAAGTAAGATCCTACCTTATTTCTTGTATGAATTTTTTCAAGTCTTCTTTATTCTTTTATTTTATTATTAGAAGAATTTCTTTCATATCTTCTCTACATCTTATGTTGTGAAACTTTTCTCTTTACAGGACCATTGTTTCCTCTAAGGGTATCTCTTCTATTGGGCTTCTTCTTGTGCATGGAAAATTAAATCTCAGCCTCCTCAAGGAGGTTGGATTCCCAACTAACAAAGTAGTTGATGGTCAAAATATTTGGGCCACTGATTTGGATGCATCATTGATTGTTTCAGAAATCCATGAGATCCTAGTCGGGAAAGGTATATATGAATGCAGTTCCCTTTTGTTAGCATTGATATTTAATGCTTCTTTCAAATTTTGTTGTTATATTTGAAATATAATTGTTGGTCTGATTGTAGATAAAATAGTTCTCTACTTCCTGCTCCCTCATGCACAGGGCCATCAATTTGGAAAATGAAACAAAGCTTGACAAGGAAGTCAAGCCTTGGTTAGCTCTTCCTACACAAAATGTTATTGAAGTTGATTCCTTTGTTAAAGCATTGATTGATTGAAAAGATGAGGTATTTCCTCTTTTTTCTGTATTTGGAATTTGGAGTAGAGCCTTTGTCTTACTATACTTGTAGCATGTTGAGATGATATGCAATTGAATATGTGTGTCTTTTGTTTTCTCATTTGCCTTCATATGTTAGTTCGAAGAGTGTTTGAAGGGGCATATCATTTGTTGTTGTAGGTGTTCTTTTCCGCCAATGAAGCTGTACATGCTTCAAGGAGGGCTTCTCCAAGAGTGACAAATAAGGAAATTCAAGAACTTGTAAGAACTCTAAGCTGCTTCATGATGTTGGATCCAAAAGGACAATTTTTAGAATGAAATGCATGAAATAATCCATGTTATATTATTAGGGGAAAAATATTGTTTTCTTTATTGATTCTAGAGCGAAACCTTTCAAAGTTCCATCTTTATTTGATAGAGAAATATACATTATCTACTATTGGTTTGGAATTTTTAATGTTTTAATTGATTATATTGTTTATTGTAGTGTTGCGTAACACTTGGTACTTCTACATGTCTTTATTTTTTCTACATGTCTTTGATGGTCCTACTATCCACTGTCCAATTCCATTGACCTACTTTGGTCACTCATGGACATCAATAAAATTATATAATATTGTCTCATCAGTTTTACCTGGTATAAATATAGTACTGTGTATGCCATTAATGAATAAAATCTTCAATTTTATCTCTATAAGAAGACATCATAAGAAGAAAATATTGGGCATAGCTTTTGTTCATCAATTACAATGATACATTTCAGTCCATATGTTTTACAATTAGGTGTTTAATTATGAAGGATGGCATATATTTTACTCCCAAAACAAGGAGAGAAAATATGCAATTACTTTCAGTCATAAATAGCCATGATGTTTTCTAGCGATTGTATAATATTTAGCCCTTTTTCCTATAGTACAACACGTTACTTGGATCTTACAAATCAAGTGGAGGAAGTTGCTTTTTAAATGGAAAATGACTTGTCAAATAAGTTGCTAGTGGATTACCCTACATTGAATTTGGGTGCAACCATTTCCCACTTAAACACAATTGTTTCCTTTTTATGTGTCCTTATGTACAAACTTGAAAATGTTTAATTTGCAACAAAGTCTTTGCTTATGGTTTCAGTGTTAGTAGGTGCTATTTTGAGATTGCAATTGAGATGGCCCATAATCAGTTTGATATTATCATTGACTCCATTTTACAACTGCTACTCTAAATTTATGTTGGAGAGGGGTTGACATTGATTCATGGGGAAGGAATGAACTATTTCATGTGATTGGAGGTGTACCAACACATCTATTTGCTATCTTTCAAGGGTTATTTCAAGTTCTAGGAGGTATTTACACAAACATGACTATCAAAGTCTTATAATGAAGATGGAAAATTTTCTAGGCTATATGTTTTCAAGTGGATAAGTCTCCTCATTACTCCAACTACTTTGCTTATGGTAAATCTTGTTTCTATAGTAGCAGGTGTTTCCCAAAATATTGATGGTAGTTATGAATTGTGGGGTCCCCTATTTGGAAAACTATTTTCTCTCTGCAAGGGATTAATGGGTCACCAAAACCAGATTCTCACCATAGTCATTGTTTGATCAATTGTTCTTGCATCCATATTCTCCCTTCTTAATTGGGAGAGGATAGATCCTTTTTCAACAAGTGCATAATCCTCTAACACACAACAATGTAATATAAATTCTTAAATACCCGTTGATAGTGTTTGTTAGTACCAAATGAGGATCTAAAACACTTAATTGAGGGCAAAAAATGTATCAATTTTGTTGTATGGTCATTTGTGGAATTAGTTGAAATATAGTCTACAGTTGTTTGGTAGTCTAGAAAGATGTTTACCAAGTTCTACCATTGTCTGAAATATCTGCTGTTTATTTTGGCATTTTGCTAGGTTTTGAGGGAAACTTCAAACTTAATTATTTTGTCCATGTTTTGGTGTTCTCACTGCAATTGGTTGAATATGTGTAGTGTAACTAAGTAAGTTTTATCTCTGATTTTAAGACCTTAAGTTCTTCGTTTGATATTTTTGTTTTATTGCATGGTATTCTCAAATTGGAATTTTCATGGTTCTAACTATACTACATGAAAATATCAGGTACCTATGACAAGGAGGAAGCTACAGCCATATCTTATGAACTTTCTGTTTTTAAATATTGGGGTTGAAACTCATTATATAATTTTCCTCTATGATAAATTTCACTATATAAATTGGTTTCCAATTATAGAAAATTGAATTATGTATGGAAGTTAGCCCATTATTTTTTATGGAATCTTAGAGTAGAGTACTTTGATCATTGTGTATGTTAGTGACTATGCTAGATATATTGAAGGAATGCAGAGTATTTCAAGAGAATATTTCATGGGTTCTGTTAGAAGTTAGGTTTAAAAGGTACATTTTCTAAAGAAAACCAAGATTGTTCGTTGCCATCATGGTGGCTTGAGAAATGTGCAAATGCGAAGTTTTATTTGGTGTCTTACCTTTTAGAAAAGAAATGGGTTTTCAAGGGGAATACCAAAATGTCATGGACTGGTAAAGAAAGTTGTGGAATTCGAGCTCAAGAAATTGTTTTCTTTTTAAAATTCCATCCTTTGGCATCAAAGGTCCATTTCAAGAAAAACTAACTATCATTAGTCCAAGTTCTTAATTTCCCATCCCCCTGCCTCCTTTTGTTTGGAGAGGGTATCCTAATATACTAGTGGCCTACCTCCCTCCTGTTGTTTTCCCTTCCAAAGATACTTGAAGATTATCTACTCGATCTTTAAGATTGTATTTTTTTGAATGCTAGCAAATGATAGCTCGTACACTGGTATTGCATTAAGATGCTCTTTATAAGGACCAAATGACATTCAAACAACATCCAATGATATTTCTATCACAATAGTTTGGCATAAATCAGTTCAACAACCATTTGTAGTCTCCCTACCTATAAGAGATAGGCTTCAAATAAAAACCCAAGTAGATACATCTGCATATTGAGCCATGAAAGGGAGAAAGTTGTGTATCATATTCTTGTGCTATTGTGGGATCCAATTGATGCATGATCATTGATGTATGATGTGTGATGTAGTGACATCATAACATGTTGTTTTTATATTCTACAAGCCATTTAGGCCTCATTAATTGTATATTATTCTGTAGATATGCATTGCACAGTTTACTTCATGCCATTTTTTATATATTTCCTTGTTTGCATAATGTTGTGATCATTCACCTTCCGTGACCCTTGTTAATTTTCCCTTTAATCTATAGACCATCGGGCTCGACAATCTTTACCAGTACTTGATAACATGCATGATCTTATATCTCTATGAAATATCTGATCCTTCCATTGCCCACACCATTCAATTATTTATTTTGCATGGCTTGGGAATTCAAAACTAATTCTAAAGGATTTATTCTTGTAGACATTTAAGTTTTTTATCCTTAGAGTTTGCTGCAATGAGTGTCTGCTAGGTCAAAGTGAGCATGAATTTTGAGTTTTTTGCTATGTTATTTGTGATATGTGGTACTTTGTATTCAATTTGTTGTTTCTACAACAATTTCTTGCAGATGAATGACCTTTAGGTGAAGTCAACAAGTTTTACTTATGTAGTTAAATTGAAAATTGTGGGAGTTTTGAAAACAAGGTGTCTCCACTAGTTATTGGAAACACATTTATTGCAAAATTTCTTGGAATTTTTCCTATTACTTGTTATTTCTTTCATTGGATTTTGGCACATCATTTCTTGCAAAATTTCTTGAAATTTTTCCTGTCCTTTGTTATTCTTTAAAAAGTTAAGGATTGGAATGCCTTGTAAAATTATTTCCTTCACCACTCAAACTAGAGGTAGGTTCTTTAATAGGTGCTATGATGGATAATTTTTAAAGTTCCATTAGATGTTTGTTGATCACAACTTTGGTAGTTATGCATATTTTTCTATAAGGTTTCCAAAAATATTTGACTGTTAGATTCCTTTAGATTCACTCATGCATTTGGCATGATGCATTATGGTTGATATTGACTCATTTTTCCTCTTCTATTATGGTTCATTAATTTTTATTCAACTTTAATTTCATTACTGGCATGGTTTCTGTAGGATGAAATTGCAACAAGAATTCTTAGACCATAGGGTGATCTCAGTTTTAAAAAATTGTCTTGAGCCTCTTACAGATAAATGTCTTCCTAATAGAAATGTTTGCACTGCAGTTTTGATTATTTTAACAGATGTAATATTTGTATTTCTCATATTTTGCATTTATTTCAAGTTTCTTTGGTAACAAATTTCTTTGGTGATAGTGGTTATTTCAGAGCAAGTTAATTCCATAAGGGATGTCTTCAGATTTGTAAATGTTTTCTTTTGAAGTATTGTATATTTTTAGTGTATCAATATTGCTTGTTGAATTACCTATTAAAATTTCTGATATTTTATAAAGTGATTAATGTTTCTATCATCATGACATTGCTACTTTTTCATCATAGGTACTTTTACAAGGGTTCAAACAAGTTTTCAAAATGAGTTGATCTCTAGTTTTGTTTCGTCCTATTGGATTTCAAAGTCTGATAGCATTTCTATATCCATGTGCATGGTTTTCATAACTTTCTTGGTCATATCTTATGAACTTATATAATATATCATTATTTTCCAGCCATTAGATACTCAAAGTCATGTATTGATTCTTTTTGCCATTATAGAGGACTTTGTAAGTTAGGTTCCCAAATTCCTAAAGGGTGCTAGCTCAATGGAAGAGAGCCTACCTTACAAGAAGAAGGTTGGTGATTCGATTCCTCCATTCCCTAATGATATTGCAATATTGGTTAAAAATGACTAAATTAGTGACGAAAAAATGATATATAAATAACAAAAAAAAGAGATAAGCAACCAAAAACATGAGAAAAATTCGGATATAAATGATCAACTGGCAATTTTGGTGGCTAATTTCTGGTCTTTTATGGGGCGACAAAAAATGTGATCATATTTAGTTTGGTCATTTATAGCTTGTATTGTAATCATTACTTTCGTAATATTTTTTGTCATTAATTTGGTTGTATATTTGGTCATTAATTGTGGCAATTAATGACCAAATATATGACCAAATTAATTACCAAATATATGATATAATTAATGACCACAAGACAAACTATAAATGACCAAACTAAATGTGACCAAATTTTTGGTCGTGTGATAAGGGATTGTAAAATAGCCACTAGTGATCGCCAAATAAAAAATGGCCATCTATATGCAAATTTTGGTCATTTTTTTGGTCACTTATTTCTAATTTTGTACTAGTGTTTGAATGGCCTTTATTTCAATAAATTTTCCATAGATTGAGAGGTGATAATACGAGGAAAACTAGATGTAATCTCCTTGAGGGTATGTTTTTGTTCGCTGTTAGTGAAGCTAATGTATAAATCCTTGAAATCCATGGTGATAGGTCCCAAAGTGCGTATCCATTATGCCCGGAGAACTACATCACAACTTCCCATTGAATTTTCACATTTTCACATCCTCTACCACATTTCATTGTATTCCCATTTATTGCCATATTTTTAAAATTAGGTATAGTACAAACACAACAATGGGTTTCTTTGGTTATTTTCTTATAAATAAGATTGTGGATGATGCCGTTGCCAATCAATAGAATCACTTTGTGGTGCTTGATGTAACCAATCAAATTCAACGTTTGGGTGTCGAGAAACTTGACATGGCATGGAGATATTTGGCGTTCCTTGTAAGGATTTTGCAAGGTGGTTTCTTCATACAAGGGAGGGGTGTCGTTCTCCAAGTCCGGTTCAGGGACGTCTTTAACGAGGAAAGAGAATGTTACAGAGGTCCATTTTTTCGTTGGTAAAAGAAAACCCTAATTTCACTAATAGTTACTTAATAATTAATACTCAATAAATAATACTTAATAATTATAGAACCTACATATAGTATAAAAATGGGTTGAAACATATGTAATTGGTGATCATTTCAAAATTAACTTGGTACTATTTTTATGCTTATTGCTTTAAATATCTATATTTCAACAATGGACTTAAAATGGCATCTGGCACATCAATTAAAGTATAGCTCCCAAGAGAGAAAAATTGAACTTAGATTAAGGTTCGTCAATGTTACGAATGAAATATGGAAATCCTATATGCCATATGTGTCCTTTGTCTCAACAAATCGATATATGTTCGTCTATTTGCACATCCAAAGAATAGTTAACTTGCAGGATTATGTGAGTTGTTTTTTTTTCATTGAAAACATCTCTCAAGTCATTTTCTTAGCATTTCAATGTGGTCATCCATGTGAAACTTATTGTATATGTTATTAATATCTCAGTTCCATACAAGTGTATATTTCTCATCATCAACTTCAATCTTGTATATCTTTCATTTTCATTTATGTAACAATGTTATCCAGTGCCACATATAGGTTCATGTGAGCTAGGTATTATTTTTCTAATGTTGAACCTCTTCATAGAGTTCATTATTTTGTTAATGTAGGAGGATAACTACTCTGCTCCTCTAATATAAAGGTTAATCTCTGATATTTTCATCCCACCAACCTATTATCTATAGAAATATTGGTAATATTCACTCTATTAGCCATATATCTAATTGTTAGGAGATAATATTTACTGGCGAAACAAACATTAGAAATAACTGGTCATGCTAATCATGTTTTTGGTTACAATCATAGTATTCTCAATCAAGACTACTATATGTTGGGCTATGTGTGACGGGAAAAATTTGTTGTGCAATAAAAATTTCTATATTTTATAAAGGATTAATATTATATATTGGGATGTGTAAAGTGTGAATTCTTGTGTAATAACATTGTCTATATTATTTCTAGGTACATTAAGATTAAAATTGCTTGTTCCATGGGCTAGAATTCGACATTTGTGGTGGGTGCCATTTTTTCCATGCATACCAACTCTATCCATTACCATAAATTATATATTTTGGGTTCCATAGATAAGGATTATTTCATCAGATTTGGTGTTTGGACTGCCATAATTCTTCTGTATTTCTTTTTTGGTGCTGCAATGCATCATATGACACTTCCAAATATGGCAGAGAGGATTGGGAAAGCTTACAATTTGGGGAAGGTAGGTAATTTCTTCATTGTCTATACAATTAAAAGATCCCATGGGGCTCCATAACATCAACATCGTGTCTGTAATAATGTATAAAATGACATTATTTTTAGTATTTACCTGTAGGATAGCTTGTAAATACTTCATTCTTTGTATATTTGTCTTAGATTTAAACTATTATTGCAAATATTTTATATTAAACTTGATTCATTGGAGCTTACGTGTTATGCAATCATTAGGAAAATATATCTATGCTTCAAGGAAATGCATTTAATGTATAACTATTTAGGAAAATATATGCATACTTTAGAGAAATGCATTTAGTGCATAACAATATTTCTGCAAGTAATTTTTTTAGTGTGAGTTAGGTAGATATTTGTAATGTTAGAAGTGGCTAAATGCATTTTATTACAACGAAGTGGTTAATTGAAAAATTTGTAGGGTCATTAATATCTCCATTACCTATAAAAAAATATATCTACATTTATCTTCTTTCAAAACAATTCCATATAGTATAATGCATCACATGTGTTCGACATACAACATAGAGTTTCATTTTCCTATGACTTCAGAAAATGCATAACCACATCATAATAATTTTGGAAGTTCTCTTGAGAGAAATTGAAACATTTTCTAAATTTGTTAAAGCAACCTCTTGCACCATGTTCTTTCCATTGTGCAAAACAACCACTAATTTTCTCACTATACCATCTATGTATGGTTTATGTTTAATTAATGGTGTCCTTTTTGGTATATGCATTTTCTTGGTATGATGTTTCACACTTTTAAGTGGTTTACTAGGTTTTATTGCCTTATAAATGATTACATCTCTTCATTTACTTCTCTATGATGTCTACAAGTTGACTATGAAAATGTAAGCATAACTTCTTGCATGTGTACCTTTTGATTCAAATATACACATGTTGATCTCTACCTGCCTAAGTTTCATTGACCGCATTTGCACTACACCATCACTATAGAAATAATATGTGTTACATTGTGACCATTAACTTGTTGCATTACATTCATTTGCAATGGAATGCATTTTAGTTGAGGAGAGATAGCATCATTGACTCTTTAGATTGTGATTATGCTGAGATCTTATAAAATGTGCCACAGTAAATAGTGCATGGTTTGATTGGATAGTTTAACCCTTGAAAATATGTACTCATGCGAAAATCACAAAAATGGAACCTTTTCTCTTTTACCTTATCCATAGATGTTTTATCAATGTACAATGGTTAAATTCATGCTTCATTCTTCCTTTTGTTCAAGTGTGTGTTGTAAAATTTAGTAAAATTTAGTGCATATTTAGCATAGTGGATTGATAGAGGAAGTATTAATTTGGAATGAAATCCCATCAACAATATACGCCTTATTAAAAGAAACAGGAATATTTTGATTTGACCTTAAATGATCTCATGCTCCTATATAAGCGTTTGCTTTCATTTTGTAGGAAATTGTTTGAACTCATCCGCCCTTTTATTTGAATGGACAGATGTAAACGAACCCCTAGATGATAAAATTCACGACATTGAGGAGGCAACCATTTGCTACCTTTCACTTCTTGTAATGTGAATTTGTGTACCAGATAATGGCATACATAGACAGACAAAGGCCTTGTATTTGTCTATAAAAAAGAGTTGAAGCCAAGGTCATATTGATATACATGATGTGCAGTTCAAAAAAATAGTAATGTAGCCAGTTGTTGGTATACATAGTATTCACATTTTTTGTTTTTAAATAGTTGAGTTGCAATCCCATCATGTTTTAAAGTCTGGCAATTATTTAGTTGCATGCTATTTAATTATGCTTACATTGATCCCCCTAGAAGTCATTAAGCTATGTTCAACATTAGTTATTTTCAACCAGACTCTCGAAGCTTGCAGAAACCCATATAAACATGCTTTTAGAAAGAGTAGGGATATCCTTTCAAGTCTACACAAATATATAACCCAAAGGAAAATGACTAATGTGTCTACACAGTCTTTCCATTTTTATTGGGTATTCTAATTTACATTCCATCCAACCATGAAAGGTTCGTTGGGTCGATAAAACTTGATTGTTATTTTAACCCACAATAAAATTTGTTTTTTCATACATAAGCAATAGTTGTTGCTTAATTGAGTGTTTTTATAGCCTACATTACAAGTTCAATGTCTTATTGAAAGAGTCTAAAGGAATACAACACCCTATATGAATCATAATTAGTATAAGAAATAATCATCTTACCTTAGAATATTCCTTAGAAGGTCAATATTTTTTTATTATTATCAGTAAGAAGGAGAATTCTATTATAATACAAAATGGTGATACAAAAATGATATACATACAGACCTGGTTTGCTAGTTGAACTAGACATAATCAGTCTAGAAACAACCAGGGCTCATAAAGTCTATCTCTGAAGATCTTAACTGTGGTAGGAATTCCTACAAGTCTATTACATACCGAGAGCCCAAATAAATGGATCCTACCAAAACCAATTTATCTACTTCTACTGGAGCCACCCATTATATTGAAGCCAATCTGAAGACTTACAGAAAAAACAAGAAACCTAGACCCTTCCAAGGCACTGAGCCACAAAAAATAGAACTACCCTTTTTACAGCTGGTAGATAAACCACACAAGATACAATTCAAAACATTAGACCCTATAGCCTCAATCCTTATCTCCGATCATAACAAAAACAACTTGTTGTTGCGCCCCGAACAATATAGAACATCATCTCCTTCCCTCAATAACATCACATTGTAACACTTCAACCCTTAACAAAATTCAACAACACAAAGCACAAAGTCCACAACACAAGGACCCCATAACAAAAGATCTGATATCTCATGTACCTTCATCTTGGTTTGATCCCAGGTGGTGCTCCTCTTGCTGAGAATGAAGAGTATTGGCGCCCTTGTTGGTAAGCAAATTGATAGGGGTATTTTCCGGGGTGATGGAATTATCCCCCAGGATCTCTAGAATCTCCCTTGCAAGCTGATCAAGAAGTCGGAACCCAGACAAGCTTTCCTGATGCCCCCTCCGAATGAGGTCCAGAGCCTCTCGTATTCCTTGTGCAGTATGAACCTTAGCTTGTATATCTCGAGCCAGAAGAATACGAGCAGTCCAGAAAGGATTGATCGTCAGGGGTCTGCCCACAAGGGTCTCATACTCCCTGAGGAGATCTAACTCCTTAATGGTGATAAAAGCGTCAATTGTCGTAGGAGTCTCCGCCATGTACTGGTCACCCCAGTTAAAGGGTTACGGGGATGAATCTTCCTCTATTGTTGGTATATCATTTCTTGAGCTTGGCATAGCCTCGCTGTTACCTTCCCCTCTGCTATTTTCCCTCTGACGGTTCCGAATTCTCCAGTAGCGACAAATTATATCATCACACAAAATGTTACTAGGTGCCAGAAGGAACAGAATCACCACCGTGAGTGAGATCCTGTGATCTTGTCTAGGTAAATTTATAGGCCACAAACCTTCCCTTCACCGAAATGGTGCATTGAATCTGCTTGTGATTTTTTCCTTAACCTCCATCATTCTTTGTCCTTCACCGTGCTTCACCAGATCTTTCATGCAGTGCGGGAAATTCGCCACCTTCTGCGTCATTAAATTCTAGTTGATATGAATATATGTGAAATTCCCTATTCTTACAATAGCTAACATGGGATATGTACTCGCACGCTCACAGGTTCGGCTCCTCTCCTTCTCCTTGCACAGATAGACCATCGTTTTAATCCTGCAAAGTGGTATACAACTTCGACAGTTAACAGGCTCACTTGTTGGCAGACAATCCTTCAGCTGCAACCACATGCTACTTACTTTCACTGCATGTTTAGGAATGTGGTATCTCGACCCCACTTGGCGATCGGGAAATCTTGCGGCTTTTCGTGCCCACCACCACTGCACTTGAGGGCTCGTTACATGATAATGATATGACAGATGGTTTAATTCCCATTGAGTTGGAGTGCCAACTGTCCTCCACCTACTATGGGCCGGGGTGTGTCTGACAGTTGTGCATTGTACACCTACCTTTCCTGTTATCCTCCACCATCTTCATGCATCGTTTCCATATTTCTTGTCTATTTCCCCTCTCATCGAGATCTTCTACATGGAAAGAGCATCGAATTTCCACTCCTTCATTTGCAAGAGTGTCCACCACCTTATTTCTTGATCTCCTCACATGCGAAAATAGAATGGTTGAATGTCCTGCTAGGATCCTTCTGAGAGTAAACAGTCGTCCTTCCCATCACCAGTTCTTTGAGGCCTGTGATGTAGATGCACCATTTTAGAGTCGTTGAGCCATGTTTATTATTATCTATGAATCGCCTTCTACCACCAATGGAGTCTTCCCCATTTGTAGCGCCCATGATATGCCATTAATTAGTCCTTCTAGCTTAGCCATATTGTTTGTGTTATTTCCAGTTGATCCCCATAGCAAGCTGAGGATAAATCCATTCAAGTTCCTTACTGCTCCTCCGAAACCTACAGGTCCTAGGTTTCCTTTGGCTACTCCGTTGAAATTGAATTTGAAAGAGCTAGCTGGTGGCCTAGTCCAAGTTTTCGCACTGTTAACAGAGGTTGGGGCCGTTCTGGTTAGCACGTTGTTGACAGGTAATTCAACAATCCCCAATTCATACAAAATAATTCTTTCATTTTGATCCGGATTTATGCGTGAATGAAATGAAATAACATATACATAATCATAATCACAGACATTTTGCAAAGATAACAGAGATACAGTAAACACATTCCATTAATTGGCAGAAATAGAACAGACTGTAATACAATTGCTAAATGTTGGTAGCTATCTCTGAGAAGAGATGTGGCTTCTATGCTCATCCTTTCCAAGCCGAATACAAAATGAGGCCAAAGGGTCCTATTTATAATAATAATGAGGGTGAGAACCCCAAAAGTCCAAAACGAACCCTATAAGATGAACCATCATAAAGTTTGCGACCCAAGTTGGTAAGTTGAACAGTCAACTTCCCGGGGTTATAACTTTTGTATATGATCTCTGATTTGGGCATTCGATAGCTCATTGGAAAGGTATATCGAAGATTTAAAAATTTTAATAGGCCAAATGCATGCTGATGGCATCTATTTGGCCCCAGAATCGCCAAAAAACGTCGTTTAGGGCCTCAAAATGGCCCCAGAAGTTTGGGACCCGAAAAACCGTAGAAAAATAACTAGGAAATTGCCACAATGGCCTATTGTTTTTAGTGAGTGGAATAGTTGGGTGGCCACCGATATCCATCTGGATCATGTTTTATTCTGCGATGAATTCTTCTTGTGTCCACTGGTGTAGGGTGATTGTTTCTTTTAGGTGTGCTTCTATAGTGTTCCATATTTCCCCTTATTTCCGGGTTTTGTTTTCAAAGATTTGACTGTTGTGAGTTTTCCATAGTTCCCATACTGTGAAATGAGGGAGAAGATCCCACAATCTATTAAAAAATTTATTTTTGAATATCTTCATGGGCCATTTTGTAATTGTGATATTCAACCTTCCTTTATGCCGGTAGTTTTTAAAAAAAATAGATGCTCCTTTTTCCCATATTGAGTCCACCACCTTGCATTCATCCAGGAGATGGTTGATAGTTTCAATGCTCTCCTCACACATACTACACCTAGAGGGTCCTATTATTCCCCTGGTCTGAAGGTTATCCCATGATACGATGCACCGTTTGAGCACGAGCCAGCAAAAAACCTTGACCTTTGGCCACCATCCTCCTTTCCATATTTTCCGCCATTTGGCTTCGGGTTCAATATTTTGAGTCCATGTTATCATACCTAGGGCTTCTTTGGGGTTGAAATTTCCTGTTTTAGAATACCCCCACCTGAGTTTGTCTGGATCGTCATTCTTGGTGATTCTTCTGGAGTTTAGATCTTCCATGAAGTCTTCTGTATCTTCCCCTGGGGCTTGAGATTGCAACCAGTTGCCATATTCCCAAGTCCTGAAGAGCCGATCAATTTCTCTAGTATCCTATAATTCTGCCACCGTGCTCCAGGAATGGTTCTGACGAAAGGCGCTTAGAGCAGGGGATGCGTCACCACATGTTAGCACTGGTTCCTGGTTCCATGCATCCCTTGCAAATCGTACGGTTCTGCCATCCCTAACTTCCCAAAAGCTATGTTTCTGTACCATTCCTTTGTTTTCCTGCGCCACTTTCCATATACTAGACCCTGGTAAGTTTTCTCCAAAATGCACCATGGATTTCTTGGGCCAGAGAGGAGCATATTTCAGGTGGCACATTTTGGCCCATGGCTCCTCGTAATTTATCCACCTTAACCATATTTTGGCACTCATCACCTTGTTATTTTCTAGTGGGTCTCATAGTCCCAGGCCCCCCACTGCCCTAGGAGTACATATGGTTTTCCAATCTACCAAAGGCCATTTCCTATGCCCTCTGATACTCCCCATAGGAAATTCCTCTGAATATTTTTTATTTGTTTAATAATAGATTTTGGAGATGCCAGCACCGAGAATAGATATAAGGGCATTTCCTGTAGAACCTATTTCACCAAGATGAGTCTACTCAGAAAATTAAGGGTTCTGTAGGTCTAGAGGTTGAGCTTCTATTTGATTTTATCCAGCAGCTCCTTCCATGAGATTTGTCTAATGGTTGATTCCGCTAACGGTGATCCCAGATATTTTGATGGCAGTCTTCCTTCTGAGAACTCTAAGAATCTGAGGATATTTCTTTTGGTAATTCTCGGGGTATTGAAAAAGTAGGTCTGAGACTTTTCCTTGTTGATTTCTAGACCACTTGCTTCCACGAATGTGTTCAGACTATCTTTGATGCCCCTAGCCTCCTGGACCAATGACGGTCCTATAAGCATATTATCATCCATGAACTGTTGGTGGGTCTAGGGCTCCATCCCTGTAGTTAAAGCTAAGCCTAGTATTTTGTTCTCAGATCTTCTGCTTTTGAGAAACCTTCCTAAACCTTCAGCCGCTATGATGAAAATGAAGGGAGAGATCCCCCCCCCCTCCTTATTCCTCTGGTGGCGTTGAAAGGGATCGAAGGGGAGCCATTGATCAATATTGAGAAAAAGGTTGAAGAGACCATATTCATTACCCAATTTGTCCAATCTTCTGAGAAGCAAAAATCTCAGAGAATTCCTACCAAGAAATTCCAATTCAATTTGTCATATGCTTTCGAGAGATATAGTTTTAGGAGAATACCTAGAGTCTTCGTTGTTTTAAGTGAATGAATTGTTTCATGGACTAAAATAATGCCATCTAGGATCTGCCTTCCTTCCATGAACCCAACCTGCTTCTGTGAGATGATGAGTGGAAGTAGGGTCCTTAGACGATTAGCTATAACCTTAGAGATGATTTTGTAGATGACATTGCACAGAGAAATCGGTCTTAGTTTCCCAGGATTCTCTGTACCATTTTCTTTGGGTATGAGATTTAGGAATGTATAGTTAAGAGATCTTAGGATATTCCCTGTCTTTCTAGATTCTTCCACCAAGGCCCATATTTCCTCCTTTAACTAGTTCCAATAAGCATGGAAAAAATTCATAGTGAACCCATCCGGCCCCAGAGCTTTGTCTTTTTCCATTTTCTAGACAGCCATCTCCACTTCCATCATCTCAATGGATTTTCCTAGGATGTGATTATGTTCATCTATGATAAGCTTGGGGATATGTCAAAACACTTTTCTCTGAGCTTCCTCTCTGTCTTATTCTGGTTCCTGCAGAAGCTTATAAAAATAAGAGTTCAAAGTGGTTTCTAATTCTTCTTAAGTTTCGGCTATATTCTCATCCTCCATCTTCAATCTATCCAGTCGATTCCCCTGTCTGTGTTGGATGACCGCTTTGTGAAAAAATCTAGTGTTACGTTCCCCTTCTTGGATCCATTTGACCCTTGCCTTCTGGTTCCAATGGACTTCCTCCTGTTGTTCTCTTTGGCTGAATTCCTATAACAAGAACTTTTCTTGTATCCTTAACTCCTCCGAAAATCCCATACTCAACCCTTGAGCCTGGTTCAACTTCATCTTACACTCTAAAGCTTGTTTATCTTGAAATATATTGCCAAAGGGCTCCTTATTCCATTCTTGAATGTTATCTTTTAATATTTTGAGTTTCTGTTGGAATTGGTACATTCGGGTGCCTCTAATGGGTGGGAAGCCTTCCCATGATTCCTTGAGTTTCTCATGGAAATCCGTTTGGAGGAGGTAAATTTTTTCAAATCTGAATGGTCTATGGGGATTTGTCCCTACATTATCCCATTCTAGACTGATGGGCCAGTGATCTGAGCCTACCACTGGAAGTACCAATGCTCTTAATTCTCCTCCGTCCATCATGATAGATTCTAAGATTAGAAAGTGATCAAGATGAAAAGCTATCCCTCTGTCTCCAACTTGTTTGTTTTTCCATGTGAATATACCATTAGAAGTTCTAACATCTATCAAATTAAGGTTATCAATTAAATCATTAAATTGAGTGTTGGTAGGGTTTAAGTTCTGTATACCACCTTTTTCCTCTTCTAGGTTCCTGATCAGGTTGAAGTCTCCACCCAGGATCCATGATTTGTCCTCAACAATTTCTTTGATTTTTGGGAGCAATTCCAGAAAGGACAGTTTTTTCTCTACCCTCGGGGGCCCATAGACATTGGTCATAAATCCTGTTATTCTGGTACCTAAAACATGAAAGTCTACAGACAGAGTAAAAGGTGTTCCTACGAAGCCTGAGTTGAGGTTAACCTCTCGTGGATTCCATAATATGCCTAGCCCTCTCGCTGTCCCTTTGGCATCTATTGCAACTGATTCACAGCCCTTCCAAATTTTCCAGTCCATACTTGATAGTTCTTTGCCCAAACATTTTGTTTCTTGCAAAAATACAATCCCATATTTGTCTTTTTCAATCCTTCTTCTAAGGAGACTGATTTTCAGAGCGCTGCTACAGCCTCTAATGTTCCAGGATGTAATTCACATCAATACTAGGTTAGATGGATGGAGAAAGGGAAGGATTTATAGTTGGATACTTCCCTGAAGCGACCAGTTTCTATCCTATAGCTTTGATTCTTTTTACATTGCTTGGCCATCCCCACTTTTATTTTTTTAGTTTCTTCTTTCCATCTGTGTCTTTGAAGGATTCAACAACTACTCCTAGGGAATTCATGTTTTTAGATTGAATTATCGCCTTCTCCAATAGGGAGACTTGCTATGGGTGAATCTGGGTTGGATTCTTGTTAGAACAAATAGCTTCCAATCCTTCTAGATCCAGATCTCCTATCTCCATGTCTTTTGATGCGAGTTCCATTGGCTCTAAGACTTTATTGACCATCTCCTGTTGTTTCTGGAGAAGTTGATTTGTAGAGGTTTTGATAGTTTCTTGTTGCTTTTTTGGGATTATCTATGTCTCCTTCTCCTAGTTAACTTTAATCTATTCACTATGGTGATCTTATTTATTGTTTACCTTACTCTTCCCTATTTTCTATATTTCTTTGTTAATTTCCTTATCTTCTTGGAGGATATCATACCTATTTTGGGTTTGCACTCTTTTGTTGATCTCTGGTCCTAATGTCCTTCTTTCTTTCCGTTTCTTATTTTGGGTTTTAGTGAATCCATCAGCATATTGGTTTTTCTGGTCTTTCTTCCCTCCCGATATTTTATTTTGTGGGAAATCCCGGAAGAGATGTCCATGGTCATGACATCTTCTGCATCTGAACAGGATCTGTTCGTAGTCTATTTCCTGGAACCATTCTTCATCTTCCCAAGTTAGCTCAATTCCATCTGATAGATCCTTGGATATGTCAAGGTAGATACATATTCTGGCATACAATATGAATTTTCTTTGTCGAGTTTACTTTGATACTTTGATGAAATTTCCCAACGCGTTCCCTATATCCATCAAGACTTCTTCCTTCTAGTATTCCATAAGAAGGGAGTGCATCCTTATCCATACTGGAGAAATCATGAGGTTTTCTTTGTCAGGGTTGAATCTCTCTTTCCATGGTCTAAGGAAAAGTCCCTTTGAATTATAGAAGTAGGGGTCATTCTAAAAACTTCTTGTTCGGTCTTCTTCATTAAAGAAGATAATCATGAAGAACCCTTTAGCTATGAGAGCACGTTCTTTCAGGTATTGAATATCTTCTCTGACTCTTTCTGATTTGATCTGCAGTTTTGGGACTCTCTTGGATTTCGGGAGAAATTTCCCTATCCTTATTGTCCCCTGATTATTTGTTTCCTCCTTATTGATTCCACTAGAGCCTTCCCCATATCTGAGAATGTTAGATGGGCTGGCTATTCCTTTTCCCTTTTTAGTTTCCATTCTCGAGATCACAGAGGGGATTGCAGGTCCCTCCTCTGAGGATGCATTCCTCCCACTGTCCCTCTCCCCATGAGGAGGATCAGGAACCATCCTTAACTGCCTTTCTAAGACTCCTCTTTCCTTCTTGTACTCCGTAGAACCTTCCTCCTTGGTACCCAAACCCCCAACCTTGCATCAAGTTGTAGAGCTCCAACGATTGTAACCTGATCACTCCTCAGAAGGCCAATCTTAATTATCATCAACGAAATCTTTTTTTCTTGATAGAATGTAATCCTTTTATTCGGTCCACCCCCACAACATTGTGTTATTTCCCTGTTCTCTAAGAATCCAAATTGTTGACTTGAAATAGATTTGGAGATGATACGCTTCAACCTTTTTGCAATGACTTTGGAAATAATGTTGTAGATTGTCTTGCATAATGAAATCAATTTAAATTCTTTGAATAAGGAAGGAAGGTCTTTCTTTGGGATCATGACTAAAAGGGTCGAATGTATGTCCTTGAATATGTTATTAAAAGTATTTCTCTCAAACACAATTGCAAAAATGTCTTCTTCTAGCCGTGGAGGAAATGTATTGACCATCCAATTGACCCATTAATCTTGTTGTTTTGGAAGATTATATCGTTTATTTCCTCTTTTGATACTTACATTTTTAAATCTTATTTATCTCTTGATCTACAAAACTAAGGAAACAATTATCATCTTTACAATGTTTCCCTATACTAGGGATTTGAACAAGTTCTTTAAATAAGTAACCCCCAAACATGCTAGATCTTGGAAGGTAGAATATATGCTTCTAACACATATCTCCATTTTTTATATTTTGTTCTTTAATTTTATATTTTAAGTACTGGAAAAATTTAGTGTTCTTGTTGCATTTCACTAGCCACAAGGCTCTAGTTTTTAATCACCATTTGGTCTTTTTCCATGCCAACCTACCTTTTTCCCTTTACAATCAATGCATCAGAGAAAACATCATAAGAAGATAGTATTGGGAATAGATTTTGTTCATCAATTAAAAGGATACATTTTAGTCCATATGTTTCACAATTAGGTGTTGAATTATGAAGGGTGGCATATATTTTACTCTAACAACAACGAGAGAAAATATGCAATTACTTTTAGTTATAAATAGCCATGATGTTTTCTGGTGACTATATCAGATTTATCCCTTTTTCCTATAGTACAACACATTACTTGGATCTTACAAATCAAGTGGACGAAGTCACTTTTTAAATGCACAATAACTTGTCAAATAAGCTGCTAGTGGATTACCCTCCATGGCATTTGGGTGCAACCATTTCCCACTTAAACACAATTGTTTCCTTTTTAGGTGTCATTATGAACAAACCAAGATATTTTTACCTTGCAACAAATTCTTTGCTTGTGATTTTAGTGTCAGCATGTGCTATTTTGAGATTACAATTAAGATGGCCCATAATGATTTTGAGATTACCATTGGCACCACTTTATAATTGTTATTCTAATGTTATGTTGGAGAGGGGTTGACATTGATTCATGGGGAATGAATGAAGGATTTCATGTGATTGGAGCTGTACCAACACATGTGTTTGCTATCTTTCAAGGGTTATTGCAAGTTCTAGGAGGTGCTTACACAAACTTTACTATCAAAGTCTTCTGATGAAGATTGAAAATTTTCTAGGCTATATGTTTTCAAGTGGATAAGTCTCCTCATCACTCCAACTACTTTTCTTATGGTAAATCTTGTTTCTATAGTAGTAGGTGTTTCCCAAATTATTGATGGTAGTTATGAATTATGGGGTCCCCTATTTGGAAAACTATTTTCTCTCTGCAAGGGATTAATGGGTCACCAAAACCAAATGCCCATCATAGTCATTGTTTGGTCAATTGTTCTTTAATCCATATTATCCCTTCTTAATTGGGTGAGGATAGATCCTTTCTCAGCAAGTGCATAATCCTCAAACTCACAACAATGTGATATAAATTATTAAATACCTATTGACAGTGTTTGTTAGTACCAAATGAGGAACTAAGACACTTATTTGAGGGACAAAAATGTATCAATTTTGTTGTATGTTCATTTATGGAATTAGTTGAAATACAAACTATAGTTGTTTGGTAGTCTGACAAGATGGTTACCAAGTTCTATCCTTATCTGAAATATTTTGTGTTTATTTTTGAATTTTGGTATGTTTTGAGGCAACTTTAAACTTAATGGTTTTTTCCATGTTTTGGTGTTCTCACTGCAATTGGTTGAATATGTGTAGTGTACCTAAGTAAGTTTTATCTCTGATTTTGAGACCTTAAGTTCTTCATCTGATATTTTTGTTTGATTGCATGGCCTTCTCAAATTTTCATTTTCATGGTTATAACTAGACTACATGAAAATATCAGGTACCTATGACAAGGAGGAAGATACAACCATAACTTATGAACTTTCCATTTTAAAATATTGGGGTCCTAAAACTCATTATATAATTTTCCTATATCATGAATTTCACAATATAAATTGGTTTCCAATTATAGAAAATTGAATTATGTATGGAAGTTAGTCCATTATTTTTCATGGCATATTAGAGGAGAGTACTTTGAGCATTGTGTATGTTAGTGACTATGATAGAGATATTAATGAAGGAATGCAGAGTATTTCAAGAGAAAATTTCATGGCTTCTCTTAAAAGTTACCCTTTCTAAAAAAAACCAAGATTGTTTGTTGCCATCATAGTAGCTTGAGAAATGTGGAACTCCTAAGTTTTATTTGGTGTCTTACCTTTAGGAAAAACAACGATTTTTCAAGGGGAATACCAAAATGTCATGGATTGGTAAAGAAAGTTGTGGAATTAGAACTCAAGAAATTGTTTTCTTTTTAAAATTCCATCCTTTGGCACCAAAGATTCATTTCAAGAAAAAATAACTATCATTAGTTCAAGTTCTTAATTTCCCATTCTCTGTTTCCTTTCGTTCGGAGAGGGTATCCCAATATACTAGTGGAATATCTCCCTCATGTGTTGTTATCGCTTCCAAAGATACTTGAATATTACCTACTCGATATTTATGATTGTATGTTTTTGAATGCTAGAAAATGATAGATGATATACTGGTATTGAATTAAGGATGATCTTTATAAGGACCAAATGACATTCCAACAACATCCAATGATATTTCTATCACAATAGTTTGGCATAAATAATTTCAACAACCATTTGTAGACTCCCTGCTTGTAAGAGCTAGGATTCAAACAAAAACCCAAGTAGGCACATCTGAGTGTTGAGCCATGAAAGGGAGAAAGTTCTGTATCATATTCTTGTGCTCTGATGTGATCAAATTTATACATGATCATTGATGTATGATGTATGTTGTACTGCCATCATAACATGTTGTTTTCTGGACTCTACAAGCCATTTAGGCCTCACTGATTATTTATTTTTCTCTAGATATGTATTGCACAATACACTTCATGCCATTTTTTATATAATTCCCTGTTTGCATAATGGTGTGATCTTTCACCTTCTGTGACCCTTGTTAAGTTTCCCTTTAATATATAGACCATCGGGATCGACAATCTTTACTAGTGCTTGACAAAATGTGTGATCTTATATCTCTAGGAAATATTTGATCCTTCTACTGCCCACATCATGTAATTGTTTATTTTGAATGGCTTGGGAATTCAAAACCAATTATAAAGGATTAATTTTTGTAGCCGTTCAAGTTTTTTATCTTTAGAGTTTCTGCAATGAGTGACTACTAGGTCAAAGTGAGCATGGATTTTGAGTTTTGTTGCTATGTTATTTGTGATATGTGGTAATTTGCATTCGATTTGGAGTTTCTACAAAGATTTTTTGTAGATGAATGACCTTGAGGTGAAGTTTGCAGGTTTTTATTTGTATTTTTCTTATGTAGTTCAATTGAAAAATATGGGAGTTGTGAAAACAAGGTGTCTCCACTGGTAATTTGCTGCACATTTGCAAAATTTCTTGGAAATTTTCCCATTCTTTGTTAATTCTTTCACTGGCTTTTGGCAGCTCATTTCTTGCAAAATTTCTTGAAATTATGCTTGTCCTTTGTTATTATTTCAAAAGTCAAGAATTGGAATGCCTTCTAAAATTATTTCGCTCACCACTCAAGATAGGGGCAGATAGGTTTTTTAATAGGATCTATGATGGATATTTTTTAAAGTTCCATTAGATGTTTATTGATCACAACTTTGGTATTTATGCAGATTTTTTCTATAAGGTTTCCAAATATCTTGGACAGTTAGATTCCTTTAGATTCACTCATGCATTTGGAATGATGCATTATGGTTGATGTCTTCGACTCATTTTTCCTCTTCTATTATGGTTCATTAATTTTTATTTAACTTTAATTTCATTACTAGAAAGGTTTCTGTAGGAGGCAATTGCAACAATAATTCTTAGACCATGGGGTGCTCGTAGTTTTAAAGAATTGTCTTGAGCCTCTTCCATATAAATGTCTTCCTAATAGAAATGTTTGCACTACAGTTTTGAATATTTTAACAGATGTAATATTTTTATCTCTCATATTTGAAATTTATTTCAAGCTTGTTTGGTGATAGTGGTTATTTCAGAGCAACTTAATTCCATAAGGGATGTCTTCATATTTGTAAATGTTTTCTTTTGAATTATTGCATATTTTTAGTGTATCAATATTTCTTGTTGAAATACATGTTAAAGTTTCTAATATTTTATAAGGTGATTAATGTTTCCATCATCGTGACATTGCTACGTTTTTATCATAAAATATTCCATATTTTCCAGTATCATGGTTGTGTTGTTTTTATCTCAAAACCATCTTTCTCAAGCACTTCCTTTTATCATGGATGCAATTACCAATTTACATTGAGTAGTATGACATGAGAGAATACATTAAATAAATTGGATTGGGAAAGGTACAATTTTAGCTTTTGTCCATTTGAAGTTATGTGGTTACACTCTGAATCACATGCATATGTAAAAAATATGGGAATCAGAGCATGGGCACCTCTTGTTACAGGTTACCATGTTCTTTTCAAAATATGATGAAGAGACGACATCAAATAAGAATATTTCAAGAGACCTTTTGACAAATGGGTTTTGGTGACTTTTTGTTACAAGTTTTGTTGGGTGTTATGTTGATCTAAGACTTCAAGCCCTGGTGGTTGGTTTTATTCTTGGATGCATTTTCACATATAGTGTGTGTTGATTATATATATCTAAATAGTGGTTAACTAGATAGCTTCATCCAATTATGGTGATGCAGAACTTCTCTATGTTCTAGAAGAGCACTTGTTTTGAAGACATGAGAAACTTTGAGGAAGGGAAAACACCTTACAGAAGGCCACAACAAAAAAATATTTGGATAATAACTAGTATTTGTATTATATCATATAAATTTGATGTGCTAATTTTTATTGTCTTAATTAATGATTATTATCACAATATTATATTTAAGTTATATAATATGTTGGTGCAGACCTGTTGCAAATCCTGTTATCTTGGATTCAAGAGATGATGACATTGACCTGTATCAACTTCCTTAGTGAGTTATACATTTTCTAGTTGATTTGAAATCATGTATTTATCTACTTGAAGGATTTTTCCTTGTTTTATTCTAGATTTATGTCTTAATTTTTAAATAATTCGAAATAGTTTGTAGGGAACCAAATCCTTCTCAACCAGGTCATAGACAACTCACTGTTAGTTTTGAAGCAATTGCAATATATTTTGTGGTGCAGACCTCAGTTTTGGTGACTTTTCGTTATAGGTTTTGTATTCAGTGCTTTTAACTTGAGAAATCCATGAATTTTACCTAACCAATGCACACGATGATTAAGTTGAAATATTAGCCATCGTTTACTAAAATAGATGTTTTCATAGATGATCTAGCATTGTATGCACTTAGGATGAATGTTCATTGAATTGTAAGATGAATGAATTCTTTTGTTTGATGATCGATAATTTTGAAGATAATATCTAGATGATATTTTGTAAATCTCATATACAAATGAAACATTTTTAACTATAGTAAGAGTTTAATTTTGAGAACAACTTTCTATTGAGTTGTTTATGAATGTATAAATCCATGGAGAAAATGTTAGAAAACAAGATCGCAGAGAAATAACAATAACCAAGATACAAATATTAAACACATAAACACATTACAAGAGAGACACCAATATAACGTGGTTCATACAAGATGGGATACATCCACACAGAAATTGTAGTCCTTTTATTATTATATCGTCCAACAAAATTGAGGGATACAACCTACAACACACCCAATGCACTTCCTCTTCACACTCTCAGAGTCTCTCTCACACAATCACAAAGATCGTTTTTCACAATGTTACAATATAATAAACAACTCTATTACAATGCTTTCCTTTTATAGAGGGAATACCATGGGAAAATACCATAGGTTTCCCAAAACCATGGGCCCATAAACAACCATTATTGACCAAATCATGACTATGAAATTACAACGTTTTACAAGGAATTTTTTCCTAAATGTTTTGCTAAGGGGGGGTTGCCTCAAACCCCCTGGACCCCTCCTGACAACTATAGTGGGAGGGGAGAGGGATTCCTCATAGACCCCCCCATCAGGTGACGTGATCCAAACACGAGTGAAATAATAACATCTCTAAATCAGGAAGATTATGCTCCCATTGATTTCACTATGGATTTCAATTGAAAGGATGATAACATATGGAAGAACTTTTGCAAAAAATTTCTTTATACTCGAATTAGCTAATATCTTAGGTGGTTGTACTATTGTGATTTTTTATGATGGATAGCTTTTGAAAATTGATTTAATTATCGAGAAATGTTTGTGTTTTTCTTAGTTTATTTGATGGCTTCGTCCCATTGGATTTCAAAGTCTGATAGAATTTATATATCCATGTGCATGGTTTTCATAAATTTCTTAGTCCTATATTATGAACTTATACAATATATCATCCATTTCCAGCCATTAGATACTCAAAGTCGTGTATTGATCATTTTTACCATTATAGAGGACTTTGTAAGTTAGGTTCCCAAATTTCTAAAGGGTGCTATCTCAATGGAATAACACATGCCTTACAAGAATAATATTGGTGGTTTGATTCCTCCATGCCCTAATGATATTGTGGCATTGGTTAAAAATGACTAAATTAGTGACAAAAAATGATATATAAATAAACAAAAAATGAGAGATAACAGACAAAAAAAATGACAAAAATTCACATATAAATGATCAACTAACTATTTTGGTGGCTAATTTTCAGTTGCTTATGGCATGAAAAAAATGTGATAATATTTAGTTTGGTCATTTATAGCTTGTCTTGTAGTCATTAATTTCATCATATTTTTTGCCATTGATTGGTCATATCTTTTGTCATTAATTTGGTTGTATATTTTGTCATTAATTGTGGCAATTAATGATCAAATATATGACCAAATTAATTACCAAATATATGATATAATTAATGACCAAATTCATGAGTACAAGACAATATATAAATGACCAAACTAAATATGACCAAATTTTTGGTCGTGTGATAAGAGTCTGTAAATTAGCCACCAATGATTGCCAAATCAAAAGTGGCGATTTATATGCAAATTTTGGTCATTTTTTGGTCATTTTTTGGTCGCCGAGTCTCTCTTTTTGTACTAGTGTTTGTGTTAGGATATTTAGACACTTAGGGTTTAGTTAAGATCGACTTGTTAATATATCCGTTAGGAAAAGTGTGTTTCTTTAGTATGCATTAGTATGCATTTGTAAATATCTAATCTGACGAATCACTCAGATTTAAAGAAATCAACTCATTTTCGAGTTCATGACCTCGAATTTCATTGTGTTTACCAAACACAACTTCCAAATTTTCCCAAGATTTATCATGTTCATCAATTCTAGATATGTGGAACCATAAATCAGTAGAGATTGAAATCCCAATCAATCCACGAGCTTCATCACATTTATTTTCCCATTTTATTTTCTTATCATCATCAGTGGGTTATGTTTCTTTCCCTGAGGTAATTCGCAAAAGTCCCCTACTTCGTAGAACATACTCCATACGAGATCTCTATGAGAAATAGTTGGAATTAGTAAGTAGAATATCACAAGGGATGGCCATATTGTAAAATAATGACTGAATAAATAGAAACCAATGGTATTGATGCAAAGAGCTGGAAAAATCAAGCTGTTTAAAAAAAACGGCAATGAAAACTGATTCCGGATGAGGAAGTTATGCTTGATCAAAGAAAATGTTGAAGATGTCCCCAACATAATACAATGAAACTCGGTGATTAGCGTCTCTTTTAGCTTCCTTTTTAGCCTCCACTATCACTTTTAGTGTATTTTTCATCATTTTTTGGACAAAGTTGATGCTTTTCCATTGGATGGCACTTTTAATGGTTTTGTTTGCATCCTTTTTAAAAAGTTGGCGCTATTTTGGACACTAATTAGCATCCTTATTAATGTCCCAATTAGCATCCCAATTAGAATCCGTTTTTAAAAGTTGGTGCTATTTTGGACGATAATTAGCATCCCAATTAACATCCCAATTAGCATCCTCATTAGAATCCTAATTAGCATTTCAATTAGCATCCCAATTAGCATCCCAATTAATGTCCCTTTTTAAAATTTGGTGCTATTTTGGATGCTATTTAGCATCTCAATTAACATCCCAATTAGCGTCCCAATTAGCATCCCAACTAGAATCCCAATTAGTGTCCCATTTCATTAGAGGAAATTTCAATTTAAAATGGGCCTTCCAAAAATAATACAAATTCCATGTCATCATGTATTAGCCAATCAAAATTCTTTAAAATTCAAAAAGGGAGCACCTCTTAAACAATTTTTTAATATAAATTTGTGGATATGTATCATAAAAAAACTACTTTTTTGTTCGTATTTTTGACATATATCCCCGTGTTTTTACTCAAATTTCGATCGGGAGAGGTCGTTGGATGTAAAATTTAATTCCCCATCCAACGCGTACCCACTCGACATACTTTTGATGGGCCGCGCTACCCCCAAAACAAGAAATACCTGAAAAAAATGTGACTATGATGTCATCATCATGTTTTTTCAGGTATTTCTTGTTTTTGGGGTAGAGGGGCCCATCAAAAGTATGCCGAGTGGGTACTCGTTGGATGTGGAATTTAATTTTGCATCCAACAAGCTCTCCCGATCGAAATTTGAGTAAAAACACGGGGATATATGTCGAAAATACGAACAAAAAAGTAGTTTTTACTTTTCTTCCTCCAAAATTAATAAATATTATTTTATTATTTTAACTATTATTTTATTAATTTTCCTTAGGAGGCCCATTTTGAGTTTAAATTTCCTCTAATGAGCATCCCAATTAGCATCCCAATTATCATCACTTTTTAAAACTTGGCTCTATTTTGGACGATAATTAACATCCCAATTGACGTCCCAATTAGTGTCCCAATTAGCATCCCAATCAATGTCCCAATTAGCATCTGCAAAAGCATCCCATATAACGCCATGAGTAGCCTCCAAAAAAATGTCTTGAATAGAACATCACCATATATTAATCTAGGGTTAGCGACAAGAATTACGCCATGAATTTCAACAAGAAAAACATTCACCATAGTGCCAAGTATAGGGCCAAGAATTTTACCTAGAAAACATCCAACATAGAGCCAGGTATAGCGCCTGGAATAATGCCATAAATTTTGAAAGGAACTGCGCTAGGAATTGCACTAGGTTTAGAGCTAGGATTTGTGTTTGGAAAATGTCTGACATAACGTAAGATATATCAATGTCTATGTCAATGATCATGATTCATTTGATAGTACTTTACCAAAACTCATTACCTAATAATTACTCCTAAATGACCCTTAATTACTCATAATTGACCACGAATTACCCTTCAATGATCACTAATCAACCCTTAATTACCCTTCATTTACCCATAATCACCCATAAATGACTCGTAACTCTGCGTGGGGCTCAAGTCCATCACATAGGCCTTACAGAGTTAATCTTTTGGATTGTGAGTGGGATATGATGGCCATTTTGGGATGTATAACACCATGAATATTTTTTTACTACTAGGCCATGGTTTGGGATTAACCTCTAGGTCCTAAGTTCATCACGAGACTTCAAGTTTTTGGTGACTCTTTATTGTTCATTAGCTGGATGAAATATCACATACCACCGAGGAATATATATCTTGGGACTATTTCTGAAGAGTTGATCATAATTGTATTTAAATTTTGGGAAATATCCTTCCAACATGTTTTCAAAGAGATGAATCAAATTGCAGATCATTTATCAAAGGATGGTATCTTATTGGGTGATGGTGAATGGAAAAAATGGGAATGCCAAAATGACACCATCATGGAGGATGATCCATGTCCCATATTTATCTAAACTATGTAGCCCCATTTGCTAACATTACCTATGATCTGTGGGGATTATTCATTTTTGTAGTTATCCATGAATAACATATTTTGTAGTGGTTTTTAAGGGTGTTGTAAGCACAAATAAAATGGCTATTGAAAAATGTAATTCCTGTAAGATAGAGTTTCTCTTGAGTTTTTATACTCACAAACTATCAATAGGTGAAGATATAGATGAGGTCTATATGATTGTAAAGAATGTTATTTATTTTTTATAATGAATTGTGATATTTTTTCCTTGGAAAAAAAACTAAATCTGACTATGTATTACAAACCAAATTCCTTTTTTCTCTCTTGCATTCAATCCAACCAACCCCTTATTTTGGTATTGATGGGGTATTTAACACCATTACCTATGGTGTTGCAATGGATGATACAATGGTTGGATACCTTTCCCAATCTAAATAATTTGACTTATGTCACCTCTTCCCTTTCCAATGAGAGTCTTATGACATTGAAACCAGTACAAGAGAATTTGGCTTCAGAATGATATTACTCTCAGTTTTTACGTATTAATCTAGATATATATAACTAGATAATTAGGATGGATTCTTTATTACATCCATATAACAACATAGTCACCCCAACTTACTTATTCCTTAGGAAGAAGTGCTGTGTCGGGGTAACTTTCTATTGAATCCAGAAGTCGACAACACTTGCTTTATTATTTTCCTTAGTCCTCCATAGTGTAAGTTTAGAGTAAGGTCTACTAATAGCTTAGTAATAACTAGCCTAGGACACAATAATTGTCATTTGTTGTAATATGATTCTATTTCTTTGTAAATAACGGTATAAAAGAAATGAAATTCCATTTCATTCCATACAAACAGGAAGACACTAGAATTCACAACTTGCTACTCCTTATCCTAAGAGGAAAAGAGCGGTGGGTGTTGATCAAGCCCAATGAAGTAAATGTGAGATAGTTCTAGTCCTCAAGGTGTATTGTTAAGGCTCAATAGTCCTCCCACCCAGTATACTTGCCTTTAATAGTTATGAGATATTACTGTTGACGGTTAGATCCTAGAGATGTTTTGTAATGGAACCACTTTCATTTGGTTATGTACTTGATATATCTATGGATTTGATTAGATCATGGAAGCAACTAAATTTCCTAGATGTCCTACCATGGTTTGCTAAAAGGAGATTTTGGTTCATCGGCTGGATATGGATCGACTCTCCGGAGGACAAGTTGTGGCTGACTAACTAGCTGATTTCCCTAAAGCTTCGAACAAGCCTGTTGATAATACAATTCCTAAAGAGAAGGTGGGTAATCCATATGATCAGAATCCTATTAGACACGAAGTTGTTTCTCCTGATAGTTTTTTGTTTGTTGGTGGGACTCATCACACATGATAATTAATTGTTGTTGAAACCTGTTCCCAAGGAAACTTCTATCCTCGGGGCATTCTATATACTGATGATATAGATGAGTCCCTCACCTTAGAGCTCCTTTTATCCCAAATTTATCCCTCCTTGGATGATGATTGATGATGATGCATGGTTGTGACCCCCCATGTGTGAGGGATGATTCACTTGAGCATGTACCTTATGCTTTATCCGAAGTTTTTAAAGCAAGGTTAAAATCCTATTGCACAGATGGGTCATCAGCCAGCATGGGAAGCTCAAGTCCTTGGGTCATCGACTATCCCATCCATTTGGTGCTTCTAATATAAGTTCTGAACAATCATGATAGTACAAATTACAAAACCGACAATTGGAGTGACGACTGCATTTGTCCGATTTTAGGTGCCTTGGCTCCTTATATAGCTATTCTGTGTATAGTGGATGTAATTTATTTGTGCAATGGGTAAACATATTAAGAAAGAGTGCCATCAGAGGGATTTTATGGGTCTGGTTCCCAACCAGGAGACTCAACCCCCATTTTTCTATCTAAGGGATTTTTTTAAGTGCTCGACTATTTCTTAATAAAATATCATCAATGAAAAACATGGGAGCCTATTATTAAGGGATTTTAAATAATTTTTCCTCAAACTAAATGTTATAGAGTCATTTTCCACCTCAATACCAACCCCATTTTGAACTTACATCTTTCAATACTACAAACCATTTTTTCATAACCCAGGTTGGCAATAATAATCTGTTGAACTTCCTTTCTTGAACTTCTTGCATATAAATGCAAAAGGAGATCTTGAATTTCATCAATAGGAAATTATACAACAATATATCTATTGTTCATCATAATTTTCCTAGTAGCCATCATAATTCCTAGAGGCTAGATGTCACATCTTGTGGTATTCAACAAGGAAAAATAATTCTGCATAGATCTTGAAAAATTCAGTTGTTTCTTCTTTGACAACCACAACTAAGTTCATGGTTTACTAACTTTTACATGATTTTTGCAAATTCAATCCCTTGAGTTTCCTTTCCCCACACATTGGTGGCTTAATCATTACACCTGATCCATCCTCTTTAGCCTAACCACCTGGGAAAGGATTTTATTGAGTATGCACAAGCCCTTGCATGCAAAACCATGCACAACGAATTCATTAAATGGGGAATTGGTGGAATCACAAGATATTCCTTTTTGTGAGAAAGTGAGGTTTTATTAAATGGTTTTTAATATTAGATTCGTTAAACCCTAAATCCAACTAGAACAAAAATAAATGTATATATTTCACAGTACTGTTGAACCCTAAAACCAACAATAACAAATATAAATGTAGTTCATCACTCTCTTAGAGATATCTATACTGCCAAAATTTTGCACCAAGCCTTCTCTCTTCAATACTCATGCCATGTAGGTGGGTAAAACCACATCAAGAATGGTACCCTGGTGCACAAATTAACAATCCATCAACTTCACCAATGAATCAATGCCAATTGGCACCTTTGGCTAAAAATTGACAGCATTTAGATGTGTTTTGTCACAACCCCAAAGCTTCATGCTGATAACATGCAACACTACCCGACTTTGGATACATAGGCTTGGAAACACAAGATTAATTATCGGTAGACTATGTCTCTTAACCTAGATATTTCCCATACCTCCACTCTAAGATACACGTAGGAATACGACATCTCTTCACCTAGATATTTACCACACCTCCACTATAAGCTACACTTTACTGAGATCAGTGGCACCTAAAAATATTCCCATGACTTAAGATTAGTCAATGTGTTTTCTTACTTAAGCCTCGTGATACTTAGCAATTATACAATTAACACAATGGAAACAAGCTAGAACCACAAAACAAGTTTCCTATTTCCTATATATAATTACATATATAAAGAAATTTTTCTCTCCTCTCTTATGAAAATTTGCTTGCAAATGATAACAATTATAACAACAATACAATGATGCATTATGATAATTATGATGGAGTGTATGTATATGATTTGATAAATATAAGACTATATCATCCATTCTTGTGAGGTAGTAGGGCTCCTTGCACATTATTATCACAATTATATTGATGATGACTAAGACGATGACAATGATGTTGATTTATTGTATGATGATGATGACGATGTGGATGTTAATGATGGTTATGCATGTGGTGTCAATTTTGGATTATAATTGATTCTAATGAAACCTAAATGTCTGTAAAGACATCTAAACAATAGTATTATCATCGAAATGACTGTAACGACATATAAACAATTCTATTATCATTGAAATGACTATAATGACATATGGCCACTGGGTTTAGTAGTTCCCCCATCCCCAACCTCCCCACCCACCTACACGCCCCTTGTAGAAAGGTAGTACAATACCACCTATCATGGTGCTACCAAAATGTCACCCTACAAGGTTGTTTTGGACAACCTCCCCGTCCATACCCTCATTTTTACCAAGAACATCCAAGACAATTTCTGAAGTCGATGAAGGCAATTTCTAGGCGATTATGAAATGTCCTATTGGCTCCTACATTGGTTACTAGCTCCTTCCAACATTGGTGGATGTCAAAATATAAACTAAAGGCTCCTTGGAAGGACAGGGGGGATTCCATCCAAGTTAACACTCAGCTGGAGTAGCTTCAATTGACGGGAAATTTCGTCCAAGCAGTGGAAATGGCCTACACCCACTGTCTCTCCTATGACATTTTAGACATGGGAAGGGGAGTTATGATACTATGATAGGATGTGGTTTTCCTTCAATGAGTTATCTCCAACATCTCAGGTAATCTATAAGACCAAATTATGGAAATTCAACAATCAATAGAAGCATTAAAAGAGCTTGTGGACGACTAGGGGAAAATGGTAGCATGACTTGAAGATGATCTCAATGCACATATCTAGGATTTAGATTCAAATTTGACTCTCAGCAACGTGACCTTTGTAGCTTGCAGGCACTAGGGATCTGCTCCTCCCCCTTATGTGGACATAACCATGGAAGGTGACATCATTGAACAACAAGGCCTTGCTAAGAACCAATAGGGATGCATTTTTCTTAAAATATTTTATGTCTTAGGCGAGATTTTAAGAATATACAATATAAAAAGTTATACTATTTTTAAAAAATGCAAGAGAGTTTGGTAGCCACATCACCACCATCAATTTTGTAATAACCATAAAAGCATTAACAAATTACATGCTTATTTTGTAAACTTTAGGTGATTAACACCCAACCACAACTTTCTTTTTAAATGATTTCTATGAAAGAAATTAAATTTACAAACCACTTTGACAATAATTGAAAATTTAATATCCATGTAATAAAAACAACATAATGTTGAAAAAAACATATAAACAAATTCTACATGATTTACGAACATTATAATCGTATGATGCATATGACACAAAACCACAATTAAATGACTAATATATAATTTATAAATAATAAAATCAATAAAAAAAGAAATGCATTCTTGAAATTACCAATATAAATATATTATATAATAATTCTTAAAAAAAATTTACATATAAAATTTTACTATTTATTTATTTTATTTTATTTTAATATAAGATTTTACTATTAATTCAATAATTACCTCCAAATGCTATTTGGTTGTATCACCACAAATAAAAAAAATCTTTCATCCCAATTTACAAAGATACTTTTGTACCAACACACGCGCTTGATTTAGTGTTGCTCCCAGCAATCGACGCTGCCAGGCTCTGCATCTCTTTGGGCGGTCTGTGAATATTTTTCTTGCTAATCCTCTTTAAATAGAAGCCTTTCAATCACTTTTCACATCTTTTTAGCACTTGATCGGTGCCCGAATCGGATCTAGCTGAGTTATACGGTTTTCTCTCGTATTTTCTTGCTCTCAGGGACTCCAAGTTTGGGGAAATCCCCTATCTAATTTTTATAGTCGTCGGGTATTAGTAAGTTGAGGGGTTTTAGGTTTTCCAAGTTTTAGAGGGGTTTATCACCATGAAAGCCAGAAAACGCTTTCAAGAGGGATGAAGGTAAGTAACAATATATAGTTTTAGTTTTTCATTGCTTTTTATTGAATTTTAATCTAATTTGGAATCAGCCGTCGCTTTTTCTTGGATTGACGGAATCTTGTGAAAGACAATTTGTGTAGAGTGAAATTTGAAGAACTTTGTATCTGGATGGGATTTCTAAGATTCATAAATTGTTATGTATTTTTTTGACTAGCTAAATTCATGTTCTAGGTTTAATTTTTGAGATTTCCTACATATATTTTCATTGGCTTTATTGAATATGATTTGTTGTTTAAAAACTACACATTTAAGCTCTCGTTGCAAGTGCACGTGCAATAGAGGTGTTGTTGGACGCTAAAGATAAATATAATATTCTGAAAAGGATTTGTTGTTGCATCACTTTAATTATTTCACTATACAATTTTTTTTGTCCCATTAAGTATTGTAAAGACCTAATTATTATAGAGGATTGTAGATAAGGTCGCTTTGTAAGATTTTTTTTGCAGCCATTTCTATATTTTTCTGGTCACATATTTTTGTTCCTTCCTTGCTCTCAAGGATAGAAGATTTGACCCTGTTTATTTATCCCTCCGCATATGAATATGTTCCACTTTGTTGCAAAGTGTTATCTTAGGTTTAGCTCCAAAATTTTTGAAGATTATGTTGAAAATCATTGTCCCTGTCATCTTTCTAGTGGGAATTTTATGTTAGTTTTGCACTACAACCCCAAAGCTTTTGTAACCCTTGGTAGCCAAAGATAATTGTTTAATTTATAAATTCAAAATTTAAGCTTTAAGTCTTTATACTATAGAAGTTTGCTTTAGGCCAATATTTTTCCTTTGCAAGCATAGTTGAAATTTTACAAATCACAACTAATGTTCTCTGCCCTTCATTAAATCACAGCAAGAGAAATGGAAGTCCAGTAAATCTTTCAAACAAACAATCAACAAAATCAAGGAATGTTTTGTAGTTATGTACAGAATTAGAAAGCATAATCGATCTAATTCATATATTTCTACTAAAGGAGAGAAATTTAAACGTCATTTCAATAAAATTTACAAGAAAAAACAACTGAAATTTGCCTTATTCAGAAAAAGGAAAATCTCACATCTGATATACCAAGACAACTCAGTATAAATTCCCAATGATCAGTTGACGATATCTAACATTTAGGTATTATCCAAATGAAAATCTATCATTTCCTAAATAAAGGACAATAAAGGGCATAGATGGAACATGCATGGAGTAAACCCCAATCCCAGTCTCTTCAGTCCTGCTTCGCTTGAATTTTCCTCAGCAGATTTCTTATGAAAATCAACTACAACCAAATTCTGTCATTTTTTGTGTTTTTCCTAAACCATCGCCTTTTCCCAGATGGTTTTTCAAAATCCCCACAAGGTAATTCAAGAATTAAACTTCCATGCCTTACATCTACAATGCTTTGAAAACCCTTAACAAGAGACAAATTTTCCTGAAAGAAAAACCAGTAATTAAACAGTCCTTCACAAGATAATTTGTCAGGCATCTTTTAAACATTATGAGGATTTTAATGGAGAAAAAAGCTTAATTTAAAAACACGTTTACTTTATCCTCTCATTGAGATTTAAACTTCAAAACAAAGCTTTCAAATCCCTTTATGGTCAAACAACAATCTTGCTTTCAAGTCGCCTTCAAGGAAGCAATCTTGAGATCAGATGAACCCGAATCGTCCAAGTGTTTAAATAAATAAAATTTTATCTTCTGTCAAGAAAAATACAGAATAGTGCTACTATTAAGGAATTCCAATTGTAATGTGACTTATATTTTACAGTAAAATTATAAGATGAGTAGAACATTCCTTTTTAATTTTGTTTTACCTACTTAAAAAGTGAAATTTTTATTCAAATTCGCTACAATTGGCATAAAATTGATCGTTTGACTTGTTTCTACTGAGAATGTGAGTGCACTATATTGTATGTTTCCATTTTCTCAAATCTCATTCTCTACTTATGCCGGACCGAGAAAAAGTCAGTTTTAGTTTGTTGTGTGGTTTAGTGGTTGGGTCATGGTACTTCTGATTACAGAAACATGGTAAGGATATGCTATGTTTTCCTTAATTATTTGCTCAGCTATAAGTTGGATTGTTGTGGTAAAATATTTAATAGTTTACCACATTTTGTTCTAGATTGCATTACATTCCTTTTGAATTTTAACTATAACACATACATTTACTAGGCTTGCATATATGCTTTCTGGCAGAGATATTTCTCCATCACTGCAGTTACTTGTGAGAGGGTTTTTGAACTGTGTTATACTCTTATGTGCATTGACATAGGAATAATGCATCATAACTTTTCATATCATTGTTTTCACTTTGAGTTGGAACATTGTAGTAAAAGGTTTATAAAAATTGTCATTTATGCATCAGTGGATTGATGCAAATGCATGAAGCCACAATATTATTTTTGTAGAGGCAGACTTATGTGCCAAACTTTTCATGAACTTTATAAAGTCTAATCAGCTTTGGTATTGTTTTTTATATACAGAATTGGTGATTGTTGACTAGAAATAGGCGGCATTACAAGATCTTCATGACTTGATAATGTCAAAAAGATACAGAGCATGGCCAAAAAATCTTGAAAAGATAATGTTCAAATATGTTGAACTTTGTGTGGATATGAGGCATGGCAGGTTTGCAAAGGGTGGGCTTATTCAGTATCGTATTGTATGCTAGCAAGTTAATGTCAGTTGATTGGAGGAGGTTATCAAGTATTTCCTCCATCTCTCTACTAAGAAGGATTAACAAGCTCAAGCTCAAGCACAATCTTCTGAGATTGAACTTGATGTTGAGGACTTAGAGATGGAGAAGAGGCCAAAGGAGTTGATGCTCAGTTTTGGCTAGTCTCTTGGGATTTATTTTGGATCCTAGAAAAGATACCAAAGAAATGGTAGGGATTTTAAAATAAGGGCTTGAGTGTGTTTCTGTATGATATGTCGAGTGCTTATGTAGAGTTCTTTCTAATGTTTTTAGAGTTATTCTATTTTGTTTTCTGATATATATTTGGTTTTTGCAGTTATCACGCCAAGCACTTATTTTTGAACTAGTAAGTATAATAGGTAAAGAGCGTCTTAACAATTTTAAAAATAAAATTGAAAGGCATTTCTTTAAGTTGCTGAGAAGTCAGAGCACCCCTATTCTACCATGTGCTCTCTGCATGTACAATTTTTTTTTAACATGCTACACAATTTCAAATATAACGTATTGAAATTTGGAAACCATGCTTTTCGTTAATGTATTTTTTGTGTAGCTGGTGTCTTTATTGTGTGTCAGTTTTCCAAAGGTGTCATGACATATGTTCCACAAGAAGTGAAGGATTTGTATCATCTACTGGAAAATGATTTCCACCCTTTAGATCTTGCTGAGAAAGTTTAGCCACTGCTAGGAAATATCTCTAAACTTAGTGACAAATTGTCTTCAGCTTCTCCTATCCTAGAAGTGCAGTTGGAGCAGTACATTCCTGCTTTAGAAAGGTTAATTACTTCGAGAGTGTTACAATAGGTGATATTTAGTACTTACACTCTTTGTTTCATACTCTTTACTTTTTTGTAGTATTAGAAATTGTGATTTTTAATTGTGGACAAACTTTTATAATTTTACAACTTATAGCATTCAGGGGAGTGATTCTTACTGAATTCGGTTTATTATTTTGTACTAAACTTCGGCATGGAAACTGGCACTTTTGATTTATATCTTTCTTTTGGTATTCAGCACAACTCAATGTCAATCAGAGTTTGCTATATTTACACTAGAAGGTTTTGTAAGCTTAACCCCTTGCATGTTCTAGGTATCACAAGTGTATCAAACAATGAAAATCATAGCCCTTTCAAATATGATAATGTTTTATGATTTTCCCATTGTAGAGAATATTAGTGTGGATGCTGTGAAGTACAATTTCTCATAGTTGAAGATTTACCATTCAAAAGGCATCGTACAATTTGGCAGTTAGGTGAAGAAATTTAATTTTATAGTTTTCATTATATTGAATGCTAAATTAAGCTTTGCAATGAGGACGATGCTTCTGTGCATGGAGTGATTTTGAGAATGAGGATGTTATAAACTAATTGGTGGATTTATTTGTGCAATACCTTGAGTCAGACAAGATTCAAAATCATTTAACTATTCTTGTGAAGCGCTTAAACAAGGCTAGAAGCCTCATAAATTTTCCATCTGTTGAGTCGAGGTTGATCAAACTAAAGGAAGAGGAAGAATCCCACAAGCCCGAGGATAAGATTGGTTCAAGATATATGTTATAGCTTATGTATAAGTTATTGATTGTATGCATTATGTTTTTAATTTTTTTTTGTCAAGGATAATATGATAATGAGAATTAATGGAAAAATGTGTTGCAGAGGAGGAAAGAAAGCGCAAACATGATGCAAAAAGGAAAGCCAAGATGGATGAGATTGCTGAAAAATAGAAGCATCGTGAAAGAGAACTGGAGGAGGAGAGGCTACGAAAAGAATCTTTGATCAAGGAGGAAATTTTCAGATACTTTTCTTGCACCTTATCCTTCTTCTGAGGTTCGATTTCAAATACTTTTCCGCTACATTCGACTCTTTCCTAAAAGTATCCCTCAAAAGAATGCGGTAGAAATATTGGAATAAGGAAACATAAGAGATTAATAGTAAAATAAGTAAGATTGTAGAAGCCAGACCTTATCCAAACCAGATCCATATGTTATCCTACAGATAAAACGAGTGAAAATTTAACCACTGTAGTCTGTCACAGCTCAAATTAGGTACATTCAATCACCAAGATATCTATAAATAAGGTTCTTTCACTGATAGTCATAGCCATAGTCGCCAGGGATGAAAATAAAATTATAGCACTAATACTCATAGCCAGCGCTAAAAACAAGGTGTTTGTAGTTATGGTCATAGGCATTTTATCTCTAAACTTCTTAGACATGCCATATGAATTTTTAATCAAAAGGTAAAAGACCATATGTCCTACAATCGTTACTTTTGTAAAGTTCCTACATTAAAAATTGCATTATCACAGATAATGTAGACAGTTTAAAAATTATCATAAAGACAATGTAGGCACTTCAAAAATATTTGAAGTAAAATCACAAAGAAACAAGTTTTTAACCAAAAATTCAGAGAGGTACCTACTACAATCCCCAAATAAGAAATATAGAAATGTCACTCTAAAAGATAACCTTCTATTTGTAACATCGCATAGATAACAACCACAATTTTACTAGCTCTAGTGGGCTATCTCAAGTGGTTGAGTGCTGTAAGTTGTGAGTAGCAGGTCTTCGGGTCAAATACCTTGCTTAACATCGCATAGATAACAACCACAGTTTTACTATCTTTGGTGGGCTAGCTCAAGTGGTTGATTGTTGTAAGTTGTGAGTAGCAGGTCTCCAGGCCAAATCCCCAGGAGTCTATACATCCCCATATAAGGGACTCACTTGATGTCCCCATCTAGTTAAAAATATTGAACATAAACACTATTAAATCACATCAACTGATGAACTTGCACCGAAAGAAAACTTCCCAAAATCCCTAGCCATGCTAGTACTACTTACACCGAAAGCCAACTTCCCAAAATCACTGGCCATGCTACCAACTTCACAAGATCCTTGGCTAAAGAAGATGATATCACATCAACCCATGCATTTGTGCCTTCCCAATTTCCAAATTACAAATCTTTTGGTTCAGTTAATAAACTGAAATAGCATGGCGAAAGAAGATGGTATACATCAACCCATGGATTTGCACCTAAATCCAACTTCCCAATTCCCAAATATTTTGGTTCAGTTAATAAATTGAAATAACATGGTAAAGGAAGATGGTATCACATCAACCCATGGATTTGCACCGAAATCCAACTTCCCAATTGACAAATCTTTTGGTTCAGTTAATAAACTAAAATAGCATGGCCAAAGATGATGGTATCACATCAACCCGTGGATTTTCACCTAAACCCAACTTCCCAATTGACAAGTCTTTTGGTCCATGGATTTGCACCAAAATCCAAAATCCCTATTCCCAATTGACAAATATTTTGGTTCAGTTAATAAACTGAAATAGCATGGCCAAAGAAGATGGTATCACATCAACCCATGGATTTGCGCCTAAATATAGCTTCCCAATTCCCAATTGACAAATCTTTTGGTTCAGTTAATAAACTGAAACAACATGGCCAAAAAAGTGGCATCACATCAACCCATGGATTTGCACCTACATCCAACTTCCGAATCCCCAATTGACAAATATTTTGGTTCAGTTAACAAACTAAAATAAAGGTCTTAGAAAAAATAGTCAAACCTCAATACCCTTTGAATCCATAAATTAGAAAACAAGGACATTGAACCAAAGACGATTCACAAGGCATATAGCATCAAAATGGTGGGCAATGTTAATGCAATAATAGGGATGCTATGACATCAAATATAGTAGCCTTACACCTGAAACCATGTTAGAGGTTGACAAATATTTTGATGTATGTAATAAATTGGAAACAAAACTGAATCTTTGGCAAGATACCGGGAAAAGTAGCTATCCACCATCATTTAGATGGTGATTTGTTATGGTTATATCTTGCACAATAGATAATTGCATCTTATATAAAATTCAAAATTGAGAAAATTTTGGTGCTAATAACAAAGCTGTATCATGGATAGTTTCTTGAAGATACTCAAGAGAAGAATATATTTTATAGGACCATATAGAAAATTACAAAATATTTATATTCACAGCTTTGATCTCACATCTCTACCAAAGACGTCTCAATTGACCTGATATCTGTTTTTTGGGTTTTCATAAGCACAATGTTATGGTTTAGATAAGCCTAAGGATTGTTGCCTCAAAATAGTGTAACTATGCAAGGGTCAGAGCTTTGATCTCACTTCTCTATCAAAGACGCCTCATTTGAACTAAAATCTATTTTTTTGGTGTCCATAAGAGATAATGTATGGTTCAGATAAACATCATTTGGACTTCTAATGATTAATGCCTAAAAATAGGGTAACTATGAAAGGGGTAGGTTGAATCATCACCTATTCACAGTTCCAACATGCTCAGTGCATGGTTCCATTCAATCGCGAGGAATCAGAATGGTGGATAACGGTTGCCTCATAATAAAGCCCAAGTGGGTTAGGGATATGCACCTAGTGTAGCATTGAAACTCAAACAAGGGATAGGAATAAGAATATGCACTGAATTTTGATGAGGGTGCTCTGAACTTTTGAATGGGAATATGTATGACATGTACCTGGAGATCACATAACTTGTGAATGCACGAGGATGAGTGTGTGTAGTTCACATCAATGGAAGATAAATACAATATAGAAATAGGAGACATGCTCCAAATTTTCTTGAGAAAACTAAAGCACCAACTCATTAGGTTGATGGAAGAAGGAACTTTTCTCATCCCATGGTGGATAGGATCCATGTGAAGCACCAATTATTGGGTTGATCATCCTCTTTTGGTTATCCTTATTACTCCACTTATACATGTCTCTAGGATGACCATGCTTATCTAATATATCCTTGGCATCCACACTAAGATAATTATTGTTGTTGATAGGTCTCATATAGTGGTGCACTTACGGTTTCTAGGGAATAGTGATTTTTGCAATCCCATTAAGCCAATTTCTTGAGTTTTGTTCAAAATTCCTAGAAAAGGTTTATGGATTTCATAACCTGCTTGATCATATATTGTGAACTTATACAATCTATCATCATTTGCAACCATTAGATACTTAAAGTTGTGTATTGATCCATTTTACTATTATAGAGGACTTAGTAAGTTAGGTTCCCAAATTCTTAAAGGGGGTTAGCTCAATGGAAGAGCGTCTGCCTTACAAATAGGAGGTTGGTGGTTTGATTCCTCCATGCCATAATGATATTATAATATCTCTTAAAAACAACAAAATTATTAAGAAAAAAATAAGATATAAGTAACTAAACAATGAGAGATAAGTGAACAAACAAAATAACCAAAATTCGTATATAAAATTACTAAAAACGACTAAATTAGTGACCAAAAAATGAGAGATGCAAAACTAGGCATTAAAATGGATGCAACACGTGGCGCTAATGATGAAGCCAAACATGGCATTGATATGGTAGCAAAATAAGACGCAAAACTAGGCATTAAAAATGATGCAACATATGGCACTAATGATGAAGCCAAACATGGCGTTGATATGGTAGCAAAATAAGACGTTACTTTGGATGCAAAACATGGTGCTACATAGGAAGCAAAATATGGTGCAACAATAGAATAAATATTTGGCATCATTTTGGTATAAAAACACGATGCAAAAGAGGAAGCAAAAATTGGTGCTACTAAGGATGCAAATATGACACTAACGGGGATGCCATTTAAGAAGCAAAAACCGACACTCGCTAGGAAGCAAAATAGGATGTTATTTAGGAAGCAAACCTCGACGTTGTTTAGGAAGAAAAGTTGGATGCTATTCTGGAAGCAAAAAAATAGACGTTATTTTGGACACCATAAAGGATGCTATCTAGAAAGCAAATGAATATGTTTTTTGAGATGCTTGAAGTTTTGTCCATAACACACCCCATTTAGCATCTAGTTTGACCCCTCAATGTAAAAAACAATTACACTAAAAAGGGATGCTAATTCTAGAATTTGTTGTAGTGATGGTGACGTAGCAGATAGACAATTGAAAAATTAAAAAGAAATACCTATTAAGGAATAAAGCAACTTTTAACCAAGTGAGCCAATATTAAAAGGTACGTAAATGAAGGGAAAGAGGAAGGTTTTATTTTACTCTTCCGTCTCGATCTTCGTGCTTTCTTCTTTTCCTGCAAATCACACCACAAACCAAAAAAAAAATTCCACACTTTTTCAGTTAGATGTAGTTAGCTTTCCCAGAATTTCTATGTTTTCTCTCCGTTTTTTATTCATCGTGATCGCACAAGGTGCATGGCAAAGAGCATACACACTAGAGAAAAAAAACATTTCCTTTTTGTTTCAGATTCATTGCGATCGTGCAAGGTGAAAAACAAAGAGCATACGCAAATAGGAAAGGAAAAATTCGAAAACAAAAAAAAAATATAGATATAATAATAATTTGATAAAATATGAGAGATTTAAAAAAAACTAAGAAAATTGTTAGTGTAAGATTATACCTTCAGATCTGGTGAAATGGGCATTTCTGGAGCAAACAGAAATTGTTTTCGATGAAATGAAAACTATTACCCAATGGAAACAGCAGTCCGAACGCAATGGAACACCTATCACAACCCATAAATGCACATAAATTCTAGAACTGAAAACCCTTTCAAAGCTTCGATAACACCATTTAAAGATCTAAATCGTAACCGGAAGCAACTCTTCATAAAAGCTCTGATACCATTTTCTCATGATATAATCATTATAAAAGATGTTAAATTTGATGAAAATATCTTAGCCTATGAGCCTAACTCAGAAGTTGTGCCATCTTTTTCCTACGAGCCTGATTCGGCGATTATGCCTTCTTCTACTTCCAACTTCCTTGATACATTTCCATTTCCAATTTCTAATGATGATAGTGAGGATGAAAATCCACCTTCGCCTACTCATGTTCCTCCAGTTGAACCAGAAAAATTTCTTCCTTGATGGGTCTGTTCAACATGTGAAGTACTTAGTGATATTGCCGTTGATCCTAAAGATCAATGTCTAACATGTTCTCAGTTCCAGGGAGCCTCTTCTCCTTTCGCTTAAGTTTCAGAGAATCATGATCCATAAAATTTTGTAGAAGCATCAGGAAATCCAGATTGGGATGCAGCTATGGATGAATAATATCATTCTTTAATGGTGAAAAATACTTGGGATCTTGTCCCTCTTCCAAAAGGAAGAAAACTTGTCAGATGTAAATGGGTCTATAGAACTAAGTATGCATCAGATGGAAGTGTTGAAAGACTTAAGGCAAGGTTAGTTGCCAAAGTTTTTTCCCAAGTTGAAGGGATTAACTACAATGAAACCTTTTCTCTTGTCGCAAAAATGAACTCCATCTACCTTGTTCTTCCCCTTGCAGCCTTACATAACTAGGAAGTCCATCAAATAGATGTCAAGTATTCTTTCTTACATGGTGATTTATAGGAGGAAATTTACATGGAAAAACCTCCTGAATATGTCCAGAGTAACTCTAGACTTGTATGTCGCCTTAAGAAATCCTTATATGGCCTTAAACAAGCTCCTAGAGCTTGGTATGCCAAAATGGATAGATTTCTACTTGACACTGGTTTTTCTAGATGCCATTCTGACCCCAATGTCTATACCAAGAAATTAGGAAACCATCTCATCATACTTCTTCTATATGTCGATGACCTTATTCTTACTGGTATTGACCTTAATCTTTTAACCAATGTGAAATCCAGTCTTAAGAAAAATTTTGAAATGTCAGACTTAGGACATTTGCATTATTTTCTTGGTCTCCAAGTCTTGTAAACCAAAGAATGAATATTTCTTTCTCAATCTAAGTATGCTTATGACCTTCTTCGTCGCTTTCACATGGAAGATTGTAAACCAGCCCCTTCTCCCTTCTATTTTGGAGTCAAACTTTCTACCACTTGTACTTCACCTGAAGTAGATTCCACCTTGTATCACCGGGTTGTTGGTAGTCTCTTATACTTGACTCATTCCCATCCCAACCTTTCTTTTGTCGTTGGCCATGTTGCCTGCTATATGGAAAACACCTCATGAAAGTCACTAGAAAGCATCAAAAAGAATACTTCAATTTATTTAATGTACAATTCAGTTCGGGATTCATTACAGTATAGAGAGGACTCCTTTGTTGGTTGGTTTCACTGATTTAGATTGGGCTGATGATCCTGATGATCGAAAGTCTATTGCAGGTTATGTTTTCAATCTGGGATCTGGACCTGTCACTTGGGCTTGTAAGAAACACATTAGAGGAAATTTCAACTCAAAATGGGCCTTTTAACACTAATTCAAATTCCATGTCATCATGTGTTAGCCAATGAAATTGATTTAAATTTGAAATACCGTATAGGTATTAAACAAATTTTTAATATAAATTTTGGGATAGTTATGATAAAAAAAACTACTTTTTTGTTCATATTTTCGACATATCTCCCTGTGTTTTTACTCAAATTTCGATCGGGAGAGCTCTATGGATGTGAAATTAAATTCTAGATCCAACGAGTCCCCACATGACATACTTTCGACGTACTTTGCTACCCTAAAAACAAGAAATACCTGAAAAAATGTGATGATGGTGTCATCATCACATTTTTTTCAGGTATTTCTTATTTTTGGGGTAGCGAGGTCCGACAAAAGTATGTCGAGTGGGTACTCGTTGGATGCGACATTTAATTTCATCATCACATTTTTTCAGGTATTTCTTGTTTTTGGGGTAGCGAGGTCCGACAAAAGTATGTCGAGTGGGTACTCGTTGGATGCGACATTTAATTTCACATGCAACGATCTCTCTTGATCGAAATTTGAGTAAAATCACAGGGAGATATGTCGAAAATAGGAACAAAAAAGTAGTTTTTCCTTTTCTTCCTCCAAAATTAATAAATATTATTTTACTATTTTAACTATTATTTTATTTTTTGTCTTAGGGGGGCCATTTTAAGTTGAAATTTCCTCTATTGACAATACCTTTCTCTTTCTTCAGGAAAAGTAGAATATCAAGCTGCAGTTAGTGCCACTCAGAAAGCTTTATGGCTTTGACAGATCCTTTCAGAGTTTGGATTCGAGAAGTAGTAGACTACTCCACTTTGGTGCGACAATCAAAGTGCCATCAAGCTCGCCAAAGATCCAGTTCAACACCAACGCAACAAACACATTGAGATACATATGCACTTCATCATAAATAGTGTTCATGATCGCATTCTTGAAGTGCTCTTTTTCCCTATAGATGACCAAGTTGCAGACATCTTCACCAAGTCTCTTACAGAAGCAAATTTTTCTAAACTTTGATCTATGTTAGGAGTTCATGAATTTTTCATTAAGGGGGGATAGTCTCTAGTTCCTCCTTCCTTCTCCTAATAGTGTCTCTTTTATAAATCCTTCAATCCTATCCCAAGTTGTTCTTAAAAGCCAATGTTAGGATATATAGAAACTTGGGATTTAGTTAAGATCAATTTGTTAATATATCCATTAGGAAAAGTGTGTTTCTTTAGTATGCATTAGTATGCATTTGTAAATATCTAATCCAACGGTCACAATATGTTCTGGACATAGATTGATCTGACGGTTCATATTCTCTTAGATCATACCTACCATTGATATGTGGCTTAACAACCGATTAGTCCATGATATCTATTTAAAGAGAATGGAGGGTCCTTGGCTAGTTTATCGATTATGAGAAGCTCATTTGTAACTTTCTTTCTTTTGCATAATAAACTGCCTCAAGAAGCTATTTTCTAGGGCCGTGGAGTGCTTCCCTCTCGATGGTTTAAACCACATCAAAAAATCGGTGTATTGATCTGTGATCTTTTAGTGTGAGTGGTTTCTCTAGGTGTTCGGTCTTTTGGGAGTACCCTATGTACACGAACAGTTTGAATGGCCTTTATTTAATAAATTTTTGATAGAATGAGAGCTGATAATACGAGGGGAACTAGATGTAATCTCCTTGAGGGTATTGTTTTTCTTTCCCTTAGTGAAGCTAATGTATAAATCCTTGAAATCCATGGTGATAGGTCCCAAAGTGTGTAGCCATTGTGCCCCGAGAACTACATCACAACTGCCCATTTGAATTTTCACATTTTCACATCGTCTACCACATTTGATCGTATTGCCATTGACTGTCATGTTTTTAAAATTAGGTATATGACAAACACAACAGTGGGTTTCTTTGGATATTTTGTTATAAACATTAGAAGAAATTTCAACTCAAAATGGGCCTCCTAAGGAAAATTAATAAAATAATAGTTAAAATAATAAAATAATATTTATTAATTTTGGAGGAAGAAAAGAAAAAACTACATTTTTGTTCGTATTTTCAACACATCTCCCTGTGTTTTTACTCAAATTTCGATCAGGAGAGCTCGTTGGATGCAGAATTCAATTCTACATCCAATGAGTACCCACTTGGCATACCTAAGTGTTGAAGATTCAGTGTCGAATGAGTTAGATGAGTTGAGCCGAAACATTTCGGCTGAGTTAGCTGAGTTGAGCCGACGAGGATGCGTTGGACGAGTTGAGGCGATGACGGGGAAAGATAGAAAAATTTCTGAAATTTTTTTAAGTGTTTGCATGTCAGCTCAGTTGGCCAAGTTCTAGCAATTCATATCGATTGAAATATCAGAGTTAAGTTGATGGCATCGACATGAAGGATGAGTTGAACCAATACATTTCGACTGGGTCGATTGAGTTTCGTCGATAATATTGTAGCGGTCATGTCAGCTTCGAAGGCCAAGATGAGCCGATGAGTAACAAGAAGGAAGAAAAATTTTAAATTTTTTCGAAGCGTGAGTTTTTTCGATATGTCGACTGTAGTGGTTGAGTTTTGCTGACACACATCAAAGGGATTTTGAGAGTTTCTCCGACGACGGAGGAAGGATAGAAATTTTCTAAGTATGGACATGTTGGCTAAAATTGGGGAGTTTTGACGATACATGTTAGATGAATTCAGTAAGTTTCGTCAATACGTATCAGGTGGAAAAGTGGAGTTTCGTCGATACTAAGAAGAAAGAAGAATTTTTTTCAAAATTTTTCTAAGTGTCGATAATCCCATATCGATAAGAAAAGATGAGTTTTTATGATCGTGTCGGGTGAACTTGGTGAGTTTTGTCGACACGTCGGAAAAGTTTTGTGAGTTTTACTGATCAGAAGAAAAGGGCAAGTTGTCGATGTGTCAGAAGCAAAATCGGAGTTTTGCCGACATGTCGGGACCAAAGGTGGTTTTTTTTCGACACATCAGAAAAATTTTGTGAGTTTTACCGATCGGAATAAAAGGGCAAGTTGTTGATGTGTCGGAAGCAAAATCGAAGTTTTGTCGACATGTCAGGAGAAAAGGTGGAGTTTTGTCAAAACGTTGGAAGGAAAATGTGAGTTGAGTCGACATGTCTGAAAACTTTGGCGAGTTCGTTGATTAGAGGAAAATGGAAAATTCACCGAAATGGAGAATTTTAATAGGTTTCAGTGGGATCTGCAAGTGCCAAAAAAGTGAAAAATGGCAGTAAAGTTGTGCGCTAGATTGCACAAACAAGGGGACAAGCCCCCTTGACCCCCGTTGTCCCATTGAGACAATCGTTGTTGTGAAAGAAGAGGATATGATTTTTCCAAATGTAGGTAAGTAATTTATAAGCTCCTAAGAATTTTATGCAACTAACAATGGTGTTCCTAAACACATTTGGTAGAGTCATAGTGTAGGTTAGAAAGTTGGTCTTGGTCCAACCAAGTAAGCCAAGAGATCCACAAGAGAACAAAAATTCACTCCAATGTTGGGGATGTGGAGGAGACCATTTGATTAAGTACTGTCCACATCGGAGTGGGAATGAAGGTCAAGTCCACAACACCCAAGAAGCTAATACTGTGGGTCAAGAAGTAGGGACCATTCCTAAAATTTGTACAGTGTTAGAATACCACCAGGCAGGTCATAACTTAACTATGGTGGAAGTTGAGGGGGATATTGCTAAATAAATTGTTTCTATTTTGATTGACCCTGGATTGACTCACATCTATATCACCCATGGACGTGTCGAGATGAGAAATTTGAATAAACCAAAGCATAGAATACCATAGTTAGTCCAACTAGCCATTGGAACCAAGACGAAGATCAATGAGATGGTAAGGAAATGTCCAACTAGCTCCCTCTATTATTAGGTTTTCCAGAAGAAGAATGAGCTCCTCAGCTGAACTGGTCATTGTGGCTTTGTGGCAATTTCTGCAACACAATGCAACCAACATCCCAATACAACAGAACACAATGCAGGGCCTAACAACTTGGGTATTCCTAAACTTAGTGATGTATGCGGGTATAGCCTTACGGGTGACATTTTTCAGTCCATGGTCCTTACCTCTATTTCCATACAAACAATTCAATTGCATACATAAGGTAGGGTTCAATACTATTTGTGGATATACCGCATGTAATTTTTGGATTACCTAAATGGCATTTTTCGTAGGAAATATATATCACCTGCACGGATGCTTTAAGACGTCAAGCCATGTATAGATGTTCTCTGCCTTGTCAAGTCCAATCCTAATTTTGTGTTTTGTCTGGTTGGTTGCATTTGCTAACTTTGATTTCTATGTACTCATTTTATTGCATATACACAACACTGGTATTGATAACATGGTTCAATGCCATGTCTATAGTAAAGGTGAATGTTCTCGACGATATAAACTTGCTACTTTATTGCTTTGGAGGATCTGAGCTTATTGTAGCCAGCTTTTGGTTGTTGATGTGATGGGCAGGTAGATGATGTAAGTGCAGATTTTATTATCAGTCAAATTTTGCTTTTGGATTTGGAAGACTCAACGAAAGACATTAAATTGTTCATCAATTCTCCAGGAGGTTCAGTGACTGCAGGTATACAAAGCCTTTTATCCAGGTTAATTTTATACTGTACCCTTGCTTTTAAGTTTTATGTTTATTTTTAAACAGAAACAGAATATTTTAACTCAATTTATACGAGATTACAGAGAAGCCACCTCTGCTTAAGCCTTATACCCATAGGGTGTTTTACATTTCGTACCCAAACTCTTTCGATTTCATTACTGCACTTCTCTAAACTTGTTTAAAAAATCAATATCTGACTTCTTAACCTGCCTAACAGACATATTCTTTCAATTCTCAACAAAACTAATTTTTTATTAACTAATGGTTTGAGCTTGCTGGTGGTTGCGGCCACCTGGAGGTTGGTTTCAAAAACAAACATTCTAAACTACTAATTGTCAACATGTTTAAAGT
>LPNX011232737.1:0-30369 GCA_001517045.1 Pseudotsuga menziesii
TATTTTATTAAAATTGGATTAATTTGGAGAGTTTTAGTTTTCTCCAAAATAATCATTTTTTTTAATAAAAATAATTTTTTAATAAAAATCATTTTTTTTTATAAAAAACATTTTTTTACTAAAAATCATTTTTTACTCAAAACTGACGTTTTTGAGTAAAAAGGCATTATGTGTCCGATTGCTGATCTGAAAGTTGGTTCTGACTGGCTGGCTGATCAAGAATGATTTTTGGCTTAAGGTTAGAGCCTTCAATCACTGAATTCTGAGTCCGGATCATGAATGGGTTTTTTCCATTTAATTTATGGAAAAATTAACCCAAAAAAACTTAGGAAAATTAATTAAAATTTAAAAAATAATTTTTCACTGCTCGAAAAAGATTTTTTCGAAATTTTTTTATGTGTCCAGATGACTTAGGACATGACCATGATCTATCTAAATAATGTCTAGTAGGCTTATAACACTCAGTTGGGCTCTAATAACCCCCCAAGGCCCAGAATTCAACATCGGGCATTCCAGCTTTGGAGGAAGCGGGAGAAAACCTCGTCAATTATACTCGGCTGAAGGCAAAGCATAATTGTTAGGGGAAAAAAACTCCCTGGAATACCCTATTTGAGAGTCTACGTCTCAGGAGACTGAACCACTCAAAAATATCCTACTAGCACATTTTATTACAAACCCCGCGGGGCCATGGTCAAAATTATTCAAATAAAAAAGTGACTAGCCAATATTGGCTAGACAAGCAGACGGATCAACTGATACACTGGAATCAGACTTTGAACAAGTCTGTCAACTGGCGGCTCCTCAGGTAACCCAACTTATGGTACAAAAAGTTGGATAACACAGCTTCAGCAAAAACATTTTCAGCAGACTCACTTTCAGCAGACTGATCATCCTGTTCTTCTCCTTCATCCTGATCAATTTGAGCATTGGTAAAATCATCTGTAAGCTCAAGAAATTTCTTAATTTCAATATCATCTTCGAAAACCCTCCAGTGTTTCACATTGTCAGGAACACATGGTCTATACCTTACTTCTATAGGATACCTTAGCTGAGTAGTTTTAGGAATTTTAAAATATGAAGCAGCCAAAGCCAAAGAATCTGCAGTCTCATTGTGATTTCTTGGAATATGATTGATATTGAATGCTATGAAATAATTGTCAAGAATATCCCATACCTCATTCTTGTATACCTTCAACAAATCCTGCTTTACTTGATAGTTATTCTTCACCTGTCGAACAACCAACTCGGAGTCGCCATATGCAGTGATTTGCTGAATGCCTAAGTCTTTAGCAGCTTTCAGTCCTAATATCAGAGCTTCGTACTCAGCAGTGTTGTTAGTGGTAACAAACTCCATCTTATACATGAGTTTGATTGTTTCACCTCCAGGAGATATGAGCAAAACTCCAGCTCCAGCACCCTCTTTGCAAGAGGATCCATCAAAATACAATTCCCACAGTTGATCTTCTTCTTCTCTGCAATGTTTTACTGTTTTTTCTTTTTCAACTTGTAAAAGGCCAACAGAAACCTCTTCATCACTGAAATTCAACATACAAGTACCTAGATCTTTGTCAACAGAGTACAATGGATGATTAGTGGGGTTTTTATCATCTGTGACAATGTAGGCAAACTCTAGTTCTCTGTAAAGTCTCCTATTTTCTCCACCAAAAACAGGAATGGTGGCATATGAGAGATCCATCTGTAAAGTTCCTCCTACCTTCTTTGCCCAGGATCTTGAAAGAAGCATACCAAACTTGGGTGTGATGTCTGCTACAACAGCATCCATTATGACACTCTTCATGGGCAACTGAGTAAGGTTAACAACCATGTCTTTAATTACCCCTAGACACTTAACAGCTCGGGAGTCAAAGGCATATAAGTCATGGTAAGGCTTGGTAATACTGAGGCCAAGGGCTTCCATCACAGCTTTGGGCATTAAGTTATGGGATGCTTCGGAGTCTAATAGGCAATTGTGGATCATCTGGTCATGAACAGTTAAGGTGACATAGAAGGGAGGAGAAGCACCAGCTTCATTTTCTGTTTTCTCGGCTAGGGCAGAACCAATAAATATTTTTGGGCTTTCTTCTTGCAAATTGACAATATCTGAAACAAGCTGACCACTAGCAGCAGGTTGACTACTAGCAGAATTCATAACTTTTAAGACTGTTTGTTTATAAGATGGATTCTTTATAAGTTCAGTCAATGGGATAGGAATTTTCAATTTTCCTAATTCAGTTTCCAAATTGAAATTCTGAGCTGACCTGTTTACCTCTTCAATTTCAGCATTCTTCTTGGAATTTTCTGCAGGTTGCTTCTTCTCTGTGACAGGACCATCAACTTGTTTATCAGGAACATTTGCAGCCGGGACATTTGCAGCAGGTACAACAGCTTTCTTCTTGGGATCTTGGACTACTTGTTTCGGACCGGATCTGAGATTAATAGTCTTTTTAATTCCATTCTGATTAGCAGCAGCATTTACAGCAGTTTTTTCAAACTCTAAATCATCTTCAACCTCATACAAATCAGCATCATAAAATTCAGAATTCAAAAAATCTTCTTCTATTACAAAACCTGTGGATAAACCATCTCCAAAGTGATTCATGTCTTGGTCAGTTTCAGTCTCCTCAAAGAGGAGCTGTTCATCAACCTCCTCTTCATCAGCTACATTATTTTGAAAAGGTGGGGGCACTCTCTGCTCTTCATTCTCCCTCCTTTCCTGCTGAATGTCATTATTTCTTCGCTCTCTTGGCATGAATCTAGGAGCAAACTGCCTCCTGAATTGATTTTGATTATTCGGATTCCTCTGAGCCTCTGGAGCAGGCTTGGCAGAATTCTTTTCCAGTTCTAGTTTGTTCATCTTAGCAGTGAGAACCTTCACAAGTTTATCCATTTCATCTATTTTGGCCTCAGCAGACTGAGGTGCAGCACTTGTTGAAACAACCTCCTTCTTTCCTTTTCTTTCATATAACTGTTGAGGTGTTTCTTTTTTAAGTTTATTTGAATCCAATAAGTTTGAATCCACCTCCAATGCTGCATCTTGCATGTTCAGCAGAGAGATAGCTCTTCTTTCTCTGAGTAATAATGAAAATTCATGGTCAAATGCATTTGCATAAGTCAGTTTGGCTGATGTTTCAGTAGGTTTGATCTCTGCTGGGATCCTACTATACATCTTGTTAAATCTTTTTGAGAAATCAGCCACAGTCTCATCCTTCTTTCTTCTGAGTGTACCAAATTCAGTGATATAATAAGTGTGGTCCTTGGTGTCTCCCCACTGCCTCAGGAAAAGGTCATGAAGTTCTTCAATGATTGTAATGGAGTTGGCAGGCAACTCCCTGGACCATTTTCTCACATTCCCATCTAAGCTCTGCACAAAAACTCTCATCCATACATCTTTAATTTCAATGTTCTGATTGTCTGCATAACTCAGGAAGGCTTCCCAATGTTCTTTTGCAGTTGTTTCACCTTGTCCATTGAATCGGGGCATATATTTCTGATAATCATGAGTAGGCAAGGCATGCAAAGGCTGGGGTAATGCTAGTGGTGCATACCTAGCAGCTATCATTCTGTCCATCATATCCATGGGTGGATTTTGGGCTGCCATTGTGGACTGAGGTTTAGGTTGAGGTTTTGAAGAGGAAGAAACTTGACTAGAACCTGCTTGGAAAGGATTCTTTTCTGTTTTCACCTAAAAGAGTGAGATTTTTCCAGGAGAAGTGGTTTTAGCTTTCAAAAAATTTTCTGGATTGGTAAAGACTTGAAAGGTATTTTCAGGAATGATAGGTTTTAACCAAGGTGAGTTTTCAGCTGGGTCTAATGAATCACCCAACTGGTGAGGATCACAAGCAGCTGGAAAATATTGGGACCTGCTGAGCTTTCTTATTGTTTTTATAATCTTTTCAGGGTCTGTCACACCCCGTAGCAAGGGAGATGTAGGTCTTCTCCTGGTACCAATACTTCTAGAAGCCAGTGTGTCCAAATTGGTGAAAATAGCCTTCAACAGATGCTAGTTTAAGTTCACCTCTTAAACCAGGAAAATGATAAGTATCCCAGGGAAGATTTTCTTCAGCTTCGTCCCCAGCAATGGCGCCAAAGATGTTTGTGCCAGAAATTGTTCCTAAGGCTAGGGGAACAAGCCAACACAATCTCAAGAGAAAAACTCAATTCAAACTAGGGTTTAGGGTTTTGTTCATGTGTTTTTTATTGTAAGCTTCAAGAGCATGTAGGGAATACATTCAGCAAATAAGCACAACTAAATCATACACATATAACTGATAAAGATGCATATATATCACAAAGATCCAATAAAAATCCTGTATTGAGATTCACACATAATGGACAAGCAATACCAGAAAATACACATTAACCAGCACTAAAATTGTCAATTAGGAAGCTAAACAAGCTCACAACAAAGCCAACACAGACCAAATAAAAGGGGAAAGAGTCATATATTCATAGTTTCATCAGTAAATGTATATAAGAGTACAGTACCAATTCACTGAACAAATCTGATAGTACAAGCAGCTAGCAGACCTCCTGATGCTCCCAAAAGCAGAACCTTTACAATGACTCGCTCATTCTTCTAAATAGACATCATCTCAAAATCAGTTAGGTTTCTCCTCCTAACTGCCTCCATCGAATCCCTAAGCTAAGTCAAGTAAAAAGTAACTTTTTACAAAATTACATGGTTTGCTAAAAATAGCAAATTCTTAACCAAAAACAAAACATTATCTTAAAGAACCACTAACTACAAACTGCCTCAGATCTCCTTCACTGCCTCCATAAGAAGAGATATACCATCTAGACCTCGAGCCCTTTTCTTAGCTCTTTTATCCTTTTTCTCTATAGCAGTTATCCTTTTCTGCAAGTCTTCATTTTCCTGTTGTAGATGATCAACAGTCTTCTCCAGCTTTGCACAGTACCTGTCAGCAACCCTTTTCCTGCTAAGGACTTCTTTAGAAACTTCCGACAGCTCCAAAAAATGCTTATGCATATCCTGCAACTTCTCTACCAGCCCTTTATTAACTTTGAATAATCCATCATTTGTTTCTTGCAGGTGCTTCATGTGTTTCCTGTATCTCTGAATGCTTTCCTGTACATTCTCTTCATCAAAATTTGGGATCTCTGATATATTGTCCTCCTGCATTAAAAGCTCTGAAAAATCATCATGAACAACTGATTCTACTAAATATCCTGCTTTCCTGAGAATATCCTGATCCTCTTCATCCAATTTATGATCTCCAAAAGCATCTTCCTTTGCTGTATCTTCTTCTTGCTGCTTGGTAAGTCTATCTTTAATTTCAGCAATTATTTCAACTAATTCAGACCTAGACTTTGTCTCTGTAGGTTTAGAAGAGGAGGAAGGCTTGACAGTTCTCTTTCCTTTACCTTTACTGCTCCTTTCAACCATTTCTGTTTTTTCACTAGAGGAAGAACTAATCACCACAGCTTCCTGTTTGGACTCTAATTTGGGGTTAAGCAGCTTTTTCATATTCCATCTCAGCTTGTTAGTAGGTCTGGTTTGAGGCCTTTTGTATGACTTTCTGTATGAAGCTACCTTCTTCTTTTTCTTTTTCTTAGACTTGTCTGATTTTACCTTTGAGGTAGCAAAGTCTCCACATGCTTCTGTACTTGGCTCTGTCTCAAAAATCTGCTGCTCATCTTCCAGTAAATAACCTTCATCTTCAGACAGTATGGTAAGAGGGCTCCTTGGTTTAGTTTGTAATTCCTCTTCATGAGTAGCAGCTCCTTCTATATCAACAGTCCTAGCTTGCTCAGAATGTGCTACTGGTGGTGATTTCAAACAAGGCTGTACATCTTCACCTGCAAACAATGAGTACTTGGCTTTAGGGTACTCTGAAACCACTTTGAGCTGACTGTCATCCTTCACCTGTTTTGCTACCTGTTCTGTCACCTTCTTGGCTTTGACCTCATCTTTACTTGTAGGTTTGACTGAGTGACCTAGATTTTTGATCATAACCTTCCCCTTGTCAGTCTGTCTCTTTGATTGTTGTTCTTCTTTTTGAGGATGAATATCTGACCAAAATAAAAGGAAATCCCAATTCCTTCCCTCATGCTGCAACACTGTGGTGATGATCAGTTTAATGAGACCATGGTGAAAGAGTGACTGGGAAGTGTGATCATCATGTGGCTTTATTTTACTTGACATCTTCTGCAAGCTTTTTAAGAAAAAGAAGGGCAAGTTCATTTTTGAAACTCCTGCTATGTGTTGCAAGAACCTGAAGTGGTATTTAAAGACAAATGAGTATCTGCCTTCACAGGTCACATAACTTTGGAGTATCCTTATGGGATCAATCCACTCCTTCCTGAAATTTTGAATGAGGATACCCTTGCTCCAGTCAAGAGTCACATTAGGCAATAAGTATCTTTGGGGTTCAAACTCAAAAGGTGATTTTTTAAACCAGTGCTCTCCCTCATTGCTGATCTCAGTAGATTCTGCTATTAACTCCACAGCTAGCTTGAATTTCAAAGCATCCATCATGATCATATCTTCTTTAAATCCCTTGGCAAACATGCAGGACACCTGAGCATTGAAACCATCAATCTTCTTGAAAAATTTCAACCATCCTGCCTGCTGAAACAGTTCTACACAGTCTGGAAGTTTCTGAACCCAGGTTAGGTCTGTGGGCTCAGCCCTGTTGACCTTTCCACTTTTTCCCATATTCTCCTTTCAGCAGATAGAAACAATCTGACTTGAGGTTTCAGAAATGTTTTTAAAACTGGTTTGCTGTTATCTGAACTCCTTTTCAATCTACTATGTACCCTTGTACAGGCCTGTAATGTCAATTTTCCTCTGTCTCAAACATAGAATCTGGTTTCTGGATAGACACACTGTGAGATCAAATCAAACATTCATGAAAACTGTCATAAGAGCACACAAATACTGTTCATTTTCCACAAATGCCCCATCAAACAAAATGTCAGATTTCTTTAGACTCTGGATTACCCAGCCTCTTCATTTCAGTTTCATCACCTCATCGAATACAAAAATTTGGTCAAATTCAGTTTTTAAACTGTCCAATGAGATAAAAAAAAAAAAAAACTGTCAATGGATGAAGTATATTCAGTATTGCATCTGATCCTCCTTCAATACAGCTGATTCAAAACAATCAGAACAGCACTGCAAAAAAAAACCAGATGACTCAATGTAATGGAACACTGTCAATACATATGACTGTTTTATATCAATGCTTCATTTAAATCTCTGCATCAATAGCATCAAAACAATCTTCAATTCTCGAACCCTAAATCTTCCGTTGTTTCAGATTTGCAAATACAACATCACCCATAGGCTCATTGGATCAAAAGAAGAATGATATCATGAAAGGATATAACAAAAATATCAATGTCTGCAATACATTTTCCCCAGTCAAAAACTGTCACCAAATCCTGTACATAACAGCCTACATGTCATCCAGTCATTCGAACATTTTTCTCCAAGTGAGTGATTTCACAATTAATGACAATTCCAACAGTCTTAAAACCAATCAATCAAACACCTTCTGTATGAAATATAAGCATAAGCAGTCAATTTATAAATCCTCTGAATGCTGCTTTCTGTAACTTATGGTGCATTACGTCATGAGATAAAAACTCTTCAATCAGTTCATTTTAACCATTCTGTATCATCACCAGAGTTTCAAATGTACGAGAGAACAAATCATATACTATCTTTCTTCAAATAGTCACTAAAATTCCACAAGCTGAAAGCTTTAAGTTCAAAGCCTCTTTGCTGCTCTGTTCCTTCAGGTTCTTTATAATAACTCCTGGTGACTATTTCAGTGGTGGAAATTTTATCTTATAGCCTATTATATCATCTCCACCAGGCAATTTCTTCAAATCACCGCGCAGCAAGAAAAACCCCAATTTTTGAGCTATAAGGGTTTGTAGCAAGGTACTTACCAATTTCTCAAATATTGTAGCTTAAAGATTCGTTTTAAAACAGCAACGGTCTCTCCTCAGGTACACAAGTGTCTCCAGGTCATCTCCTCAACTGCAAATGACAGAATTAAGCTGCCCTAACGTTCTGCTGGCGTTCAAACTGTTGTCTTCCTTCACAGGAACATAATCCAGTTCTTTAGCGTTTTGATTCTTCTCCACGAACTCTCCTTCCTATAAAAGTGCATGTGGAACAAAGAATTTGACAGTTTAAGCCGAGATTTGCTGGTCTTGTCCAACTGATTCCACGTTTTTAGCAATGATGAACTTGCTTTGGCTGCGTGACTGATAGCTGCTAAAATACGTGTCTAAACTGCAGTTACACGTGTTAAAACACCTTGCAAAATATAATCAATCACTTCCAGATGAAACCCATGATGAAAATCTGCGTTAAAATCGGAAAAACAGAGAGGCGCGAAATTTTTGTAGCGCAGTCTTTGTTAAAATTTCCACCAGCGCTACAAGAATAATTACTAAGTCAAATTTGCGCAGTTTTACAACTTTTTGTCAATTTGTCGAAGGTTTTGTAAGCTGCTAGGTTTAGAAAATAGGTTTAACTAGTCTCTGAACACATTAATGACTCAACCTTTGAACATAAGACCTTCTTTACCCCTTTTTAAAACATAAAAAGATTATCAAAAAACCAAGTAAAATCTAAAAGGATTGTGTTCAAAACCTATTCAATCACCAAGGGAGTTTCTAAGGAGACCAAAACTAAAAATTAAAACCAAAAATTTAACTGAGGTAGATTGAAAAACAAACCAAACTGGAGAAAATAAACCAAAAATGGAGGAAAAATTACTGACTTAACATTCCTTATTCAGGAGGTGTTTTTTTAGTATTTGTTTTTCCCAGACCGACATCTGGGAATCAAAATTTGTTACAATCAGAAGGACATCCTCCAACAACCTCTTAGGTAGCACATTGGCTACGACTTGCGTGAAACGGCCAGACAATGAAATGTGAAACATGGGATGAAATAGGCACAAGAGCATCCCGTAATCCCATCTGGAGGGTGATGACTGTACAAAGCTATGATAAAAGTGACTGTTGGGAAAGGCATGTGACGCAGAGAAACTTTCTCATGTACCATCATTGTCAATTCTATGATTGTGCTTTGAGTTTGGGTGACCTATATTGTTGGATGACTCTCCATAAATCGGGACCAGGCATGGTCACAGCCATCATGTCGTATGCTTGCGCTTGGAGCTCCATCATTTCTAGGTATGAAATCTTGGGGACTTTGGAGCATGTGGCTTTAAAATCAAACGATAACTCGAAATCACTGGCCAATTTGTCAAAAACGACCTTCCCTAACAACGCTTGTTGCATATCTCCAAATTTGTTGTGTTCCAATCGAAAGTGCACTAGGAATTCCTGATACTCCTTCTGAGACATTAAAGGACCCTTTTCTTCCCAGAAAAAGGGGAGCCCCCTGCTTACGAGTGGTCTGAATAACTTGATGAATTCTCGGACTTTGTGTTTAGTAGCTTCTATTTTGGCCCATACCGTCTCCATCATCCTATGCTTAGCCACTATCTTTCTGGCTCCAGATACAACAACGATCCTATTTTGAATACCATATCTGTTAGCGGACCCATCTGACATAGAGCTCAAGAAGGTTATGGAATTCTCGACTGTCACCAAGGGTCTTTAGTTCACTTCTATCGATACTATCTAGGCTTGTTTCTTGGCTTCTCTCATAGCCTATTCCTGATCTTCAACAATATCTAGGTAGGGCTAGAATTTGTTAGCTTCCATGATGATTTGATCCCAGATCAGATGCCTAGTGCCTTGCAAGGCAAGTTTACCGACCACCTGTTGGCTCAATTTAGTGTTTTGTTGAGCCAGTTCTTGGCATTTCTCCTCTGCCTTTTCTCTTCCTCGTTCCTCTTTGACTCTTTCCTTTTCCAGTTCCTCAATATGTTGAATTATTTTAATGAGCTTAGTATCCTTTAAGCCTATCTGGGACATTGCTCTAGAGAGGTATTTGGTATCTATCTCTCTAGCCACACCTGTGGACTGAATTGTATTTTCCATGATTTTGCTTTGAAGCTCATCTTCCTTCATTGCTAATATGGTTTTCAATTCTGCCTCGCTATTCTTCAAAATATGGATATCTGCATCCCACTATCTCCCGTTTTCTTCAAGATTCAGTAGCTTAGATTTGCAGTCAATAAGATCGGAGTTCAATACCTCTTTTTCCTTTTCGAAGTTAGCCAATTCATCTGCTTGAGCAAGCTGGGTGCCAGGTGTTGATGTATTTGTAACTTCAGAATGTATTGATCTGTATATCTTATGTATTGTACCCTGATGGTTATTCCAGGATATGTATGTAATGTAATTGATTCATGTCATACCCCAATGTTTATTCCATGAATTTTCTATAATGTGAAAGTCATGTCAAGTCATTGTGGGTAACCCTCCTATTGATCAAGGGTTAAAGTCCCCATAGTTGTGGGGCCCTAGGTTTATTATACTATCCTAGAGAATTTGACCCTAGGTGATTCATTGTAATTCAGGGCAATAGTCCCCACCATTGTGTTAAGGATAAACCTCCTTGTTGGTCGAAGGAGGCAAAGTCCCCACAAGTTGTGGGGCACTAGGGTTATTAGACACTCCTAGAGATGTCGGCTCTAGTAAGTAATTGTTAAGTGAACCCGACATGTTGGAGTGGGTTTCAACGGAATGAAAGAATATAAATAGAGAGTGATCCTCTCTATTTATCACACACTCACTCACTCATTGGGGCGGATGAGTGAGAGGAGAAGTTGTTGGGATAAGAGAGAGACTACTGTTGTCGAGAGATCCTCTTTATGTTTTTGGGTTTTAATTTTTGTGTTGATTCTATCTCTGAGGAAGTTGCAGGGTTTTCTCCATTTATGGTTTCCTCGAGGATACACACTATGTTCATTGTCTCTTATGTTTGATTGTTGTGCTTGTTATTCTCTCAGTTAAAGATCCTAATGTAATGCTAGCTTAAATGATAAAAATTAAACATGGTATCAGACATAACCTGAGAAGAAGACACTGTGCAGCTAAATAATCTAGGTCTTCTTACTTTTTGGGTCTCTCTCCACAATACATCAGTAAAATTATGCTAGGTTGACTCTCCATTGAAGGGTGCATATTTCTGTCGAAGCGGAATTCGATTCCAAGCATTTTCAGTTTTGGTACGGAAAATTAGGGCTTTCTACAGAAGAGGAATTTTTGAGTGAGCCCGGCATAGGATTTCTCTAATCATCAAAATCAAAGTTTAGAGACCTGGGTCAAGACTTTTGGTTGGGGGAAAATCTGGGAAATTCAAACCCTAGTTTGACCCCGAGCTAGAAAAACCCTAAATACTAAAACTGCTAAGTTTTGGTACATTTGCTATATCCCACGATTGAAGAAGGATCAGGAGTTGAAACTTGCAAAGGCCTAATATAAAAAATTTATTTACACTATATCCAAAATTAAGCCTCATATTCGCTTTATTCTGGGAGATATAATCCCTCCATGTTAGGGTTCCATCCTCTTCTAGAATTCATGCCTAAATAGGACACCTGGGAGTAATTGCTATATCTTGGGCTACAAAGGTCCAAACGCAATTCCTGAAGATGTTCCAGAAAGGGCACGGACTTTAACTTCTGTGGTCCTAGTTTCAGACTCAGAAGCTAAACCAGTGACACATGGAAGTCCATACAATTTCACTATTTTAAATATTCCCGTAACAGGTCACCTTGGGAAAATGATCATAAGTCCCAATGGGTGAAACCAATTCTAATGAAACCTATGGTGTTGGATTAGGGACATGTGAGGATACCTCAATGGGAAGTTTTAGACACATAGAAGCATAAATTTCAGAGATACCGTAGAAACAATAACAGACATTTCTGTAGACGAAAGTGGAAAACTAGGGCTTCCTGTTCCGGGAGCTTCCCTCCACTGTTTTCAGAAAATGAGTACATTGGACAAATCAAATCGAAGAGATATATATTTCTATCCAATCAGATCTGAAATATTCCAAGTTTTGAAAATTAGGGTTTCTCTGATAAACCCTAGATCAGCTAGCTCCGGAACCAGGATAGACACCTCAAATTGGTAAGATCTAATCTTTTGCTATTTGCATTTGAGGTTCTTATTTCAAAGTGATATATCATATCGGCTTGATGATAAGCTTGGTGAAGTTAACAAATTCCAAGCATGGAAGTATATGATCTCTTTGAAGAAAATGAATTGGATACCTACATGAGTAGAGAGGTTCCAGTTCCAGAGGGAGATGAGGCTAAAAGCCTTACACCAGAAGAACTTGGTCAAGGCCAAGAAGATCATTCTTGATTCAATCACGGATCAAATTGTAACACAAGTTTCTTCCCTAAAGACACCGAAGATGTCTGATTCCTTGACCAAGATATTTGAAGGGAAGAACATAATTCGGAATATGACCTTAAGAAACCAGTTGAAGAATGTGGAGATCCAGAATGCAGAGACCATACAGTCATACTTTACAAGGGTCTCTCAAATCAAAGAACAACTTGAAGCGGTAAAAGAAGAAGTGAAGAATGCAGAAGTGGTGATAGCCACCTTGAATGGTCTCCCATGATCATGGGATTCATTCATTCGAGGAATGTGTGCCAGAAAGAATTCATTACTTTCAGTAGACTCTGGGAAGACGAAGAATCTCAACTAATAATAAGAGAAAAGAATATGGGAGAAACTGAAGATCAAGCTCTCACCATCCAAAGAAGATCCCTCAAGTGATGAGGAATATGAAGAACTCAAATCTTGAAGAATCTATTATCCACGTTAGCATTTGGATAAGAAATTATGCTATTATGAATGAAGAAGACGATGAAGCTGAAGGCTCAAGAAGGATTCTACCTACGAAACAAATAAATATAAGTATTCAATTGTCATTTCATGATATTGTTTTGTTATGAATTTGTTTATATTCAGTTAATGTATTATGCATGATAGAATGTTTGAATTAATGACAATATACTACTAATATGCATGTGATGAGTAAGTAACTCATGGTGCTATACAACTCTCCATTGCTACTTATCTAGAATGAAACCTCTTTACTGACATATTGGATTAGTGCACAATCTCAATGATGTCTTGGTAGAGATGGAAGGAATCTAGAAAATTTCCATGAGATATGGATGGATGTTGTATTGGCTAAAGTAGTTGCATGATCATATATTTATGCATCATAATTTTCCATTATGAATATTCCTTATGAAATGTTTCTAGCCATATAAATGCATTTGACTTGTAGGAAATATCGCATACATAATCGCCTACAAGAAAAGAAGAATGAGACTTGTTCCGAAGAACAAGTAATGACAGCTCAAGATGAAAAATAATATGACGAATGCAGTGACATCATTAATGCAGAAACTTCCAAGAAGAAAGGGAAGACTAGTTCAAGAAGAATGATTTCTAGAATATAGTATCGATACATGAAGGAAAGTTCATAGTTCCATCATGCAGTACATGGAAACATCGTGGGATACAAGACAAGATTCGTAGCATGAGGCTTCTCATGAAAAGAAGGCATAGACTATGAAGAGACCTTTGCATCCAGTGGGAGTTGAGATACATGATAGGCAGAATCATGTGTACAAATGAAAGAAGGCCATGTACAAGTTCAGAAGACACCCATGGGATAACACATATGAGCTTGATTAAGATTTGAACCTATGCTACAAGGTTGATAGAGGATGAAAAGCTCACAGATGGGTGCAAGAAGAATTTTTGAAAAAGTTCAAGATAGAGGATCTTGTTATCTAGTGATCCTAGATGGATACATAGAATATTAATAGCAGAGGAAGCTACTTGTCACTCCAGTTTAGAATGTTTTAGTGCATAGAGTATAGAAGACAGAAGGAGCATGATGCTTTAGAGGGAGTGACTGCAAAAGATCCTAAGTTTCGACATGGCACGATAGGATGGACAGATTACTGATGACTCTAGGATTTACTTAGAGTAAAGTGGATTCCAACCTTTGCTTCAAGGTTGAAGGAAAAATACCAGTGATGCTCCTGTTATGTGTCGATGCACTATTTTCTACTCATGGAGGTGTGGACAAGGGAAGTATGTAGTATAGATCCTGAATAGGTTTAGGATGATGGACTACATGACCACACCTATGGAATTGAACATGAAGCTATTAAGTGTTTGCTTCATCAGAGTCGATTGATGCCACGATTTATCATCAGATGATTTTTTCATTGATTTAACTGATGGATACAAGACCAGATACTTGTTTTTTTGTGAACACATTGAGACATGTTCACTTGATGGTTGCAAGTATGATATGAATCAGACGATTAACCTGGAAGGTTATATGGATGGGGCAGTGCAATTGATAGGAAGAGCACTTTGGGGTGCTTCTTCAGTATGAGATCTTGTGTGATCTCTTGGTTGGTAGGATGGAGTCCAGCATGGCACTGAGTACATCTGAGGAAAAAGATGTTGCCACTTGCTATTTGGGAGGTAGTATGTTTCTTTTGAAAACTACTATTTGATTTGATTGATCTGACTTGCATTTTTTGGTATGATGCAGAGAGGAGCAGTGAAGCTTCAGTTTGTGATACAGATCAAGATCTCTCGAAAGAGGGAGTTCTAGCATAGCTGGTAAGATAGGTTGTCTAAGCATAAATCCTGGCAAAGCTAGTAGGTTTCTCAGATGTAAACGGTCCTGTAGTTTGTCCTCAGATGTAATTGGTCCTAGAGAATCTCGCAGGTTATTCTTGGACGTAATCATCCCTGATGTGATTCTATGCTAGAAATGTCAAGAGTGATGGCTTAGTACTTCAGGGAGAAGCTTGGTGTTCTCCAGATCAAGGTTCCTTCCAAAGGGAAGTGATGTGTCTGTGATGTGCCCTTATGACATGGTGAGAGGATTGGTTCCTTCCATTTTTAGATGTATGTGATGATGCCACATCCAGCATGAAAAAAGGGATGGCTCTGTGAAGACACATCTAGTATGAAAGAGGACTAGCTCTGTGTGGATGCCACCTCCAGTATGAAAAAGGACTGCCTCTATGAAGACACATCTATTATGAAAAAAGACTAGCTCTATGTGGATGCCACATCGATTATGAAAAAGAAATGGCTCTGTGAAGACACATCTAGTATGAAAAAGGACTAGCTCTGTGTAGCTGCCACATCTACTATGAAAAAGGACTAGCTTTGTGAAGACTCATACACTATGAAAAAGGACTGGCTCTGTGTAGCTACCACATCTAGTATGAAAAAGGACTAGCTCTATGAAGAATCATCTAGTATGAAAAAGGACTAGCTTTGTGTAGATGCCACATCTAGTATGAAAAAGGACTATCTCTGTGATGATACATATAGTATGAAAAAGGGCTGGCTCTGTAGATGTACATCCAACATGAAAAAGGGCTAGTTCTGTAGAGATTCCTATGACGAGAAGAATCAAGAGATAGCACCTGTGATGATGACCTAGTGATGATACAGATCGAGTGATGATGATCCAGCAGTGATGATCCATATCGAGTGATGATCCAGATTCAGTGATGATGTCCAGTGATGATCTAGATCGAGTAATGATCCAAATCCAATGATGATGATCCAGATCGAGTGATGATCTAGATCCAATGACGAAGATGACTTGAAAATAAAGATGACTTGAAGATGAAGATGACTTGAAGACAAAGATGACTTGATGATGATCCAGATGATGCAGAGAAGAATACTTGTGCTGATATATTGTGTCGAGAGAATACCTTCCTAGTTAAGAGGGAGTGTTGATGTATTTGTAACGTCAGAATGTATTTATCCGTATATCTTATGTATTGTACCCTGATGTTTATTCTAGGATGTGTCTGTAATCCAATTGAGTCATGGCATACCCTGATGTTTATTTCAGGAAGTTTCTATAATGTGAAAGTCATGTCAAGTCATTGTGGGTAACCCTCCTATTGGTCAAGGGTTAAATTCCCCGTAGTTGTGGGGCCCTAGGGTTATTAGACTATCCTAGAGAAGTCGACCCTAAGTGAGTCATTATATGTCAGGGAAATAGTCCTCACCATTGTGTTATGGATAAACCTCCATGTTGGTCGGAGGAGGCAAAGTACCCACAAGTTGTGGGGCAGTAGGGTTATTAGACACTCCTATAGATGTCGGCTCTAGTAAGTAATTGTTGAGTGAGGCCGACATGTTGGAGTGGGTTTCAAGTGAAAAAAGGAATATAAATAGAGAGTGAGCCTCTCTATTTATCACACACACACTCGCTCATTGGGGTGCATGAGTGAGAGGAGAAGTTGCTGGGACAAGATAGAGACTACTGCTGTCGGGAGATCATCTTTATGTTTTAGGGTTTTACTTTTGGTGCTGATTCTATCTCTGAGGAAGTTGCAGGGTTTTCTCCATTTATGGTTTCCCCGAGGATAAAAACTGTGTTCATTGTCTCTTGTGTTTGATTGCTGTGCTTATTATTCTCTCAGTTAAATATCCTAATGTAATGCTAGCTTAAATGATAAAAATATAACACCAAGGCTTTTTAACTTCCTTTTCGTCCATTTTCAAATAACACTGAGGAGGTATCAAGGGCTTACCTTGTTCTGTAGCAAAATCTCTTGGCCGATCTAGGCTGGCCCTCTAGATGTGTTTGGATGTTCGATAGCTTCAAGGTTTCAGAAAAGACAAATTTTTGCAGCTTCATGTGGGCCTTCTTTATAGATTTTCACCCAATCATAACCTTCGCGCATTTCTTAGGAGGTTTGCACAGTATATTTTACTCTTTGCGACCTAAACCGTAGATATGTGGGGTCCTTCATGCAATTTTTTTTCTTACCTAGCGTGTGCACAACCCAATCATTGATCGGGACCGACTTCCTTCACAACCATCGATATGGATGGACCCCACCATTCTTCGCGAAGCGAGGTCCTGTTTTCATCTGTGCTACTCTAGATGGTGAAATAAACCATGACCATCGATATTCCTCTGATCTCATACGCAGCGTCGATCAAAATGGCCCGTACCACTTTTCACAATGTTGAACTGCTGCTTTCATCCTCCCTATTTTGGGATGCGAAATCGTTCTTAGCCACAGATCTTCTTGGGTCCCAATCTCGACCATTGATTGCATCTGTTCTTTAAACTGTTTCACAAATCTGAAGAAGCGGCTTAGATTGGGAATGTTCACCATGTGGAATGGTTTGATGTCGTTGATCTGCCCTCTGATCATCCTCAGCCTTCGATCATGACTCCCCTTTAACACCTCCAGTGTGCCCAATGCTTTTTCCTTAGCCTCGCTTCCCCGATCCACATACTATCTCTTTGGATTTCGACGTTCACCACCAAGGCTTACCTCAAGGTTGAGCGCTATCTTGTGTGTGCCATCATCCCTTTCTGTGAATACTACGCTACCTTCTCAACACTTCTCAACGGGGCCGAAGGATGCAAGTATCATTTATGCCCAAAAGTTAACAGAGTGTTAACACTATGGAATAAATAAGGAACGCATTCATTGGATTGACATACTATATATCTGTGTGTGTGTGTGTGTGTGTGTGTGTGTTTGTGTGTGTGTGTCTGTGTGTGTGTGTTTGTGTGTGTGTGTGTTTGTGTGTGTGTTTGTGTGTGTGTGTGTGCACACGTGCTTTACTTGTCTTATATTAATTCATATTAATCACCCTAGAAACCATAATGAATTATTAATAATTAAGAAATAGAATGTGTGGGAAGAAGAAATCGGCCTTAACCTCAAATTTTAGGTGGTTCAATTGGTGAAGGATATATCTTGTTTTTATTAAAATAAAGTTTAAAAGTTTGGTTTTTTTTTTGGTTCCATGAATATATTGAATAGGTTCATATTGAATTTTAGAAGTTTTTGTGAATAATGAGTTATGTTTCATATGAATGTCATATGGTGATGAATATTGTCCAGTAATATGAAATATTTCCTAAGGGGTTCTCTTTCCATAGAAATTGTAATAGGAATTGAATGGTACTTGGAAATAGAGATGTATTTTAGTGTTGTTGATATGTGTTGAATGGACCATTTGTTCCTCTAGGAATGCTCTAGGTAATGATAGTTTGACTATGTTGCAAAATAGCAAGTTTGATGATAAGTAGGAATAAATAGGATCATTGGTATGATATGATTATTCTTTGTGACTAATTCAAGTACTCTTATATTTATTCTTGGAATGTGATAAAGGTATTGTTAATGTAAGTTGTTGGTCTTGCCAAGATGGTATGTGCTTAAACAATGGTCAATGTTGCATACATTTGCATTTGTTATGTTGTTGTAAAACCTGTTGAGAAAAGTATCTTTATATTTCTTATTGAGAAAGAATATTGGTGATGTGAATAAATTGATGAAAAAGTATTTATATATTTTTGTAACTTTGTATATACGAATGAAAATTGAGTAATTAATTGCACCGAGAGAAGTGATGTGCTATCCATCCCAGTATGGGAGAGATGTTGTCACATTTGTACATGATGCTCTAATAAAATAATAATAAATTTTATACTCAACATGTCGGCCTACACAAAATTAAAATTAATAATAAAAAATGAAATTTTTATTTATCCCCCAAAAACAATGTCTGCCATACAAACTACCCAATATGGGGATATGTTGTAATGTTCATGCCGAACAAAATAGTAATAAATTAATTAATTAATTATCGGCAAAAAAATGTTGAAACCATGTGCAACGCCTCCTAAACAACCCATGTTTTTATTGTACATGGTTTAGTAGGGCCTTGCAAATGATTTTAAAACCATGTGCAAAGCGTCCTAAACAACCCATGGTTTAGGAGGGCCTTGAAAATGGTTTTAAAACCATGTACAAAGCCTCCTAAACAACCCATGGTTTTATTATATATGGTTTAGGAGGGCCTTACACATGGTTTTAAAATGATGTATGAGGTAGATGTTTTGAATACTAATATAGTTTAATTTATTCAATACGTAAGAACCATATTAACATGATTCTACATCTCACTTGAAGTTATATTTAGGATAGTATTAAAATGTATGTAATCTTTAGGTTTGAAACAATTTAATGTTTTCATTTAGGATAGTATTGCAAGGTTTTAAATAAGGCTTTTTAAATTATGGGACTATGAAATATAACTATTAAAACATGGTTTTTTAATAGTTAATCATTTGTAATAATAAAACTATTTAAAGAAATGTATATCAATAAGTTTTTTTTCAATTATATTTTAAATATGGTTTTTAAAATATAATTGAAAATATAGTCTTTTTATGAAATAGTATAATATTATAATGTTTTAATAGATACAATGTTTTAATAGTTTGAATAGTAAAAATGTTTTTAAAAAATAAGGTTTTTCAAATATAATTGAAAATATAGCCTATTTATGGAATAGTATAATATTATAATGTTTTAAGAAATATAATGTTTTAATAAATATAATGTTTTAATAGTTATAATGTTTTAATAATTTAAATAATAAAAGGTTTTTAAATCACACTTTTTCCAAATATGTTTTAAATACAAAAAATTTAATTATAATTGTAAATATAGTCAAATTGAAAAGTGCCATATTTGAAAATATATTGAATTTTAGTAACATAATTTCATTAACATTTCATTAACTTGCACAGTGACTTTTTTCTTTGCATAGGTTTCAGTGTATGGTGTATTAATTTTAATGCATAAATTAGTAGCTACATTGATTGGTTCTAATGGTGTATTAATACCTAGAGAGGTTTGGACCTAGAGAGTTTGATCCCTCTTGGTGCTTGATAGAGCCTAGGATTTGGATCTACACTGGTTGGAATTTATTTCATGTATCAAGAAGATGCATTTTTTGTATCTTGTATATTTATACCTAATGGATAATCACAAGATTTATTGATTGAAATATGATTCAAGTGAGTCGATTTTGTTAAAAGAATGAAGGACTTTCAAATAGGATTGAAGAACTTGTGATAGGGATCGAAGATTGACCCTTTCTTATACATGTGGACCACTTTGCTAGTCCATGTTCTCGCATGGGAATACTATGAGTGGGATGATGATATTCCAAGGGACCGATAGGATGAAGAAGGACACATTCCATAGTCTGTGGAGATATACAAAAAATAAGGTGGTAGTAGGAAGTTTTGTGGTGTCTCAGAAGAGAAGCTCCAAGAAAGGCAATGACAAAGGCACGTCTGGTGACATGAAAGAGTAAATATGGATCGAGGATGATGCATTTGTTTAAGGGGGATGGGATGTAATATCCCAAAGGTAAGCACTGTAAATTGGTTTATTTTTTTATCACTTTGATGAGTGGAACTAGGTTCCAAGAGCATGGACACCTACTTAGTTTTTTTGTTTTTGTTTTTATTTCAGTAATTAAATATTATTATTATATCTAAAATCAATAATGGCACAGCATGAAAACAAAAGTTGTTGGGGTGTTCTGAAATGACTTATGAGAATGGGTTGGGGTTAGGAGTTGCAGCTCCCCTTAACATTACTCTTCCAACATAATTTATTTAATTCCATACTATGGGGGTCCAAAAACCCATAATTAGTGCCATGCATACACTTGCATGCAAAATTGGTTCCCTAGGTGAGAATATTCCTCATCTAATCAACACGGGGAACCACTTTCACTTTACACACACTAGTCAGGTGTCCTTCTTGTCTCACTGAAGTCATGATAGTGGCTTTGTTTATCACTAGAAGTTAAAATTAGGTTAATTTAGTCAATTTATACATATTTCAGTTAAATCAGGCCTTTTTTCAAGTTACACTAGTTGAACTAGTGAAACTAGCTGTCAGTAAATTAACTAAAGGTCACTTTAATTAATGAAGCAATTTCTCTTAGGAATTGGAGTTAGTTGTTAGTTCAATATAGCTTGTTTATTAATTTAGAGCTAACTAATTACATGGAAGTTATTTTTGAAGAGTTCAGATCCTTGGGAGGAATTTGATTCAGGCTCAAGTAGAAGACCCAATTTAGCAATGAATGAGTCAATAAGTGGGGTTGGAGGCTAACTTTGAGGAATTCAGATTAGAAAAGTCAAGGAGATGTCTCTATCAATGTCAGGAGTCAGTATCAAGTGATTTGGATGTATATTGAGTGTGTTAGTGAGTGGTGGTTAGGAATTGTAGGAGCATTAATACATTCTTAGTATATATTTTAGACCTTAAGATAACTTGAATTTCCTAAATTTCATTGATGTCCTATGGTTTAGACTTAGGAGAGTTAATCCAGCAATATATCTGGTTATTTTGGCCTATTCACACCTACAACAACACTTGGTTTGGTCAACCTATCCCATGTGCTCCCTCATTAATGCATTGGAGTGCTACATCCTTAATTTTTTTAGCCCTAGTTCGATTAAGTGCTCTAGGGGTGTATTTGTCTTATTTTAGCTCTCCTAGGAGCATTTATTGCCACCTAGAGCACCCTGCCTGCCTCTATCATCTCACCCATGCTTACCTTGGAGTCTTTAATGACCCAACACACCTTACCAACACTCACACATCAATTCGGGTCTGTTTGGGCTGAGTTGGGTCTCCATTGGTCCACCTAGGGGGATTGAGGTCATTTCTCACATTGACAAATGTACAAATCCAATTGGCTTCTAGAGCCACTCAAAATTTTCCATTGTATTATAAATGATGTATGATAATAATTTGATAAGTAATCGACACCTTTCACATGTGTTGTTCTAGCCATTTTATGTCTCTTTGTTTTCTCTTGCATCTTTTGTCAAACACTTTGATGGTGAAATTGTTCTAGCTCCTAGATCTAGTTTGAGATGCAATTCTCACATGGTATCAGATCTAGATGGATCTATAGCAAATCTCATGAGGTTGAGTTGTTGTTTAGCACATATTTCCAGTTTATGTGAGTGTTTTTCATTACAGGTTTTTACAACAACTTCATGGATTCAAAATCTATTCCTCTCCTTTCCCCATTCAACTATTATGAATGCAAGTCGAATATGTGTGTATATCTCAAGAGGAAATGTCTCTATGATGTATCCATTGGTGCTGTGAGAGAACTAGAGTCCTGTCAAGAGAAGTATTCTTGGCTTAATGACAATGATAGAGCCTATGGAACTATGTGTCTAGCTATACCTCCTACAATGCGCTACATCCTTGATTATGTTGATTACCCATTCGAGCTTTAAGGAAATCTAGATGAAGCTCTTGGCATGTAGCAAGAAGATGCGAGATATATGGAGAGAAATAAAATGGGCACCTCCTTATGTGTTCTTTCTCCTATGATCTTGGCCTCATGCATTTCTCAAGAAGTTGTTCAAAATGAAGAAGAAGAAGTAGCCAAAGATTCAGCAAATGATCCAACTCAAGTTTCTTTCTCTCTGGATTCCTCTCCTTGTCAAGAAGTTATGTTTCATGAAGAGAGCATACGAGTTGTTTCCATCACTACTAATGAATATTTATCTATCCATTCTACACCCTTCTCCTTTATGTATTCTATTACAAATGGGAAAGATGTATTGCTAGTTGATGTTCATAGTGAGCCTTCTCTGGAATATGGTTTTTCTCCACATGAGAGTATTGGTTCAAAAAATGGATATGTTTGGATGTCAAGTGAATATATCGCATTTCTTCACATTTTTTTTCTCATGTATTCTTCCATGATCACTAGTAGAGTTCCTTCAAGTTCATATGAAGATGGATAAGCCTTTGCCATCACAATGGCACATTTGGGACTCTTGTTCCACATTCTAGCAGCTGATTACAACCTTCATTCAAAGTTGATGCTTCAATATCCTTATGAATTGCTTGGGGTCACCTATTCTCAAGCATTTACAGTCTCTTTTAGGAATTACTCTCTTGGTGGTTCGAATTCCTCACATGGCATCCTGTTTGGTTCGAATTTCTCACCTGGTGATTTGAAGTTCAAATATGAAGAGTACCTTTTGCTCTCCCATCAGTGCATTTTAGTTGTTCTACATGGTCTAAGGATTCATCATGTAGTTGTTCCTGAGTTGATTGAGCACATTCCACTTCTTCCCAAGAAGAAGATTCCTCCAAACATTTTTTAGTTTGGAAGTATATGCAGATTTTGTTTCTATTTCATAATCCATTTTTGAGGGGAGGTTTTTCCCATGAGGTTTTCCTCCTCACCCCTGTGTTGAGGCCTAGATAATCGCATGTAAAAATAGTTGGGGATTCTCCCCAATAACGTTCCCAACTAGACCATTATTGTTTGGTATGGGGAATTTGTCTGGTTTACAGTCCAGATACTATAGGTCAAGTAACAAATTAAAAGGTTTTACCGGTTACGACCTGGTCCACCATGTATATTTTTAGTTTCTTGCTTAAGTATGATGTGCAAGTTCCTATCTAAAAATGTAGATTGATACAGATAACAAGGAGCATCACAATGTGATAAAAAAGTTCCTACCTCTCGCCTTAACTCTCTCTCATCTAAATCACACACAACAAGAAAATAAATTTAACTAACTAACCTGTCCCTAGGGAGTAGAATTAACAGTTAACACTGAGTAATGTATTTTTGCACATGTATTATGAACAATTACATATAGCTATTATTTATTTTAGAACACATGAACATTAAGATAAATATTGACAACAAGATAGCTTATTGTTTATGACAACTTCCATTACTCGCAGTGGAAATTTCATAGAATAAACTATAAGACATTCATAACATAAGCAGAAATGCAATGAGTTAGAATGATCTCACAGTTAATGCACATGAGCTGAAAACAAAATAGTTCACATTCAACTGATCCATAGCAAAGCATTTGAAACAGTCCACCAAACTTTCTCCAGAAGAAAAAATTGTAACTCTTTACTGCAAAAGGAAGTAGTTCTTCTTACAATAACTCTCAAAAATTTGCATGGGAAAGCAAAGTCCCTTTCTACATCTAGCTCTCCTATACTTATACAAAAAAGAAAAAATTTTGGGCTTCCCCAATGTTTCAATCCCACATTTTGTCTTGTAGTGAGTGCTCATCAATTATACAATATATTACATTTAAAACAAAAAATTAATAGAGAATTTTTATGAAGAGGGCCCTGCTTGGTCATTAATGAACTTTTTCCATGCCTGGGCCTCTATAGCTATGGTTTCAAAATCTGAGGGTTCAAGAAAATGGATGTTTATCTCATACTTAGCAGCCTAATTCTTAACCACTTCTATTCTTTCCGGATTGAGGCACAACTGATCTTCAAGTAAGTGAATGCTTACTACTGCATGAGCTACTGCATTCTTCAGAATTTGTTCATCTAGATCCTTAACCTGCTAGATCTCCTTCTTGTCTTCTTGATACCTATTCTGTAGTTGTTTTATGAAAAACGCATGCTCTGGTATCACATCCAGTCTTTTATCTGTAGTAAGATGGCATCTATTATATGTGACCAGCATTCTTCTGTAGTATTCAACACATAATCCTTTCGTTTTCTTCATAGTCTTCTTGAATTCTTTAGTAGTATTTGTTGCAAACTCCAATAAGTCATAATCTTATTTTAAACTATGTCAATCTTTGGATAGTAGCTCCACAGGGGTTTCCTCATTTGTTTCTATCCACACTATCCTTCCTGTCAAGACCTCCAAAATATCTTGAGATCTGTCTACAAAATATGAAGTGGTGTCCAAGATTTCTTCTAATCTGCTATCTATTTGTACAATCTTACACCTTTCTTCCTCAGTGCACATTTGTAGATGGTGAATCTTTCTTCTCTGAGTTAGAATGTGCTCCTTCAGAGGCTGGACATCCATCTTTTGTTCCATAGCATCTTTCAGTGATGCTATCAATGAAGCAATCTGTCCCTCAAAACCTACTACCTGCATTTGAAATTGCTTTTCTCTTTCTTTTATGGTGGCCTTCTATGCCTCCAACTCAGGAATTTTTCTTTGTAGCTGGTCCTTTTCTGCACTTAGAGTTTAATAGGATACATTGAGGTAATTTTTCTCTATCTTCAACACTTGATACTCTAGAAGTATCCTCTATAATTCTATTAAGCTATTCTGAGCATCTTTTTCCATTCTCTCCATGAAAACTTCTAAGGTCAACTTGTTTGCCTGCAGAGTCTGGGGTTATACCTTTGAAGTCCTCACTTCATTATACATGTCCTCAAATTTCCTCTTCAGTTTATAACCTTCATATCTCTCTTTCTTCAGTGTTTCTTTTAACTGAGCTACATTCTTTCTTGATTGCTCCAGATCCATCATCAGTCTATCTACATTATCTTCAGTGGCTTGGGTTGATGCCACCCCAGATCTTGTTGTCAATATAGGATTTGCATTTGTTCCATACACCAAATTTTTATCAGTTATCATCTTACCTGATTGTCCTCCTGTTTCAACCTTTTTCTCAGTTCTTTTGGCAATCCTTTTCTTCTCCTTATCATATAATATAGTGCTGAAATCAGGGACCTCTTCTCCTTCTTTCTGCATAAAAGGTATCAAATTCATTCCAGAAAAGACAACTTGTTCTTGAGTGCTACCAGAAGTTGCAGCAGGCTCCTAAAGATCAAGATTATCCTGTCCATGCCCTTGATCTATATGATCATGTGCCCCTTGTGCATCCATCTGTTCAGTAGTTTGCTATTCTGTTTGTGATCCTGTTAACCTCTGACCCTCGCTTTATTCTTGTTTTTTCTTTCTCTCCTCCTCTTCCTTCTTTGTTGCTTCCTTTGTAGCTCTATTTATTTCTTCTTCTTCATGCTTTAGCTAGCCTTCTAATTCTTGTGCTAGCCTTATAGCATCTTCGTCTCTTTTTCTGACCTCTTCTTCTTCATCTATCTTCTATGCAGTTTTTCCCTTTCCGCAATGGAGATTTTCTGTTTAAATCTCTTCTTTAATGCAGTCATATTCTTTGCATTTCTGAATATTTATTCATTTTTGTCCCAGAAATTCGTGTATTCAAAATGAACATTTTCCACCTTGCAATGCTCTACAACTTTATTTTGGGAGTCATTCCTGTGGAAGTTCATCTCTCCAAAATGAAAGTACTCCAGTTCCTGCACGAATTCTGCAATCTGTTTAACCTTTGTAAACTTATAACTCCCCAGCTAGAAAGGTATGGCAGGATATGCTTCCTTCTTATGTTCGAACAAGAAGCTTCCAACACTATCAATGTATACCTGCCTGACTGCTTCTTTATGTAACACATAATCAGTGGCATATTTGGGGAGTAGAGAAGGTGGCCTAGAGCCACCATACATTCTAATGTACATTCCCTCTTCAGTCAAATAGTAACTCCCATGTTCTTCAATGACTTTGAATGCCTCCTCGGACATGCAGTTGCATTATGTCAGGAAAATTAAAGTGTACAAAGGCATAATGAAGTGTTCACATATCTCTTTGTAGTGGCTATAGTATTTGTGTTCCCAAAATAATTTGTATGCAGTATATACAGGGGTCTTCTCCCTGTCCAAACTACACCTTAAGGCTGGAAAAGATTAGGTACATAATATACAGTCCACTAAGATAGAGCTCATGTAGAACTTTGAATTCTTCTATGACACCCCTCCCAAAGTTGAAGATATGCATGCTAAGAGGCTATTGGACACTATGTTTGCCCAATTGAATATGGTCCCCTAAGTGGCCACATAGAAGATAATGGGTATCCATCCCAATTTGAAGATTTTACCATGAGCTCTCTGAAAAAATCTATTCAACATCAGTTCTATGAATCTATAAGGGGTCTGGAGAGTGGTTGTATCATATTTCTTGAGGGCCTGGTTTGAAAGTTCTTCCTTGGTATCATCATTCTTTTGACAGTTTCAACCAGGTCCAAATTTGTCTCCTTCAACCAACTTTTAGTTAAGTAAATTTGAGCAGGAGGCAAGTGGTATGCCATTGAGACATAAGCAAGACTATATGTAGCATAGCCCTATTTGGCAGTATTTTCTAAGATCAACGTGGTCACATCTACCCTAGGCAGAATCCAACCGATCACCTCTGAGCATCAGAAAAACTCAGGCCTTGTGCCTACTTTCATAAGGGTAGATTTCTCGATGTTTGCATAAATCGTTAGTTCTTGAAATCCTGCATGAGGCACATTCTGATTTGCAATCAACCTATACATATCACCCCATTTATAGTCTATCTCTACCCCAGTGGTGGCTTTCGTATCTTCATATATATATTCCACCTTGGTGATGATCTCCACCTCTGGTTCTGCCTCTGCAATAGGAGCCTTCTTCTTTTTTCTTTTAGACATATCTCCTTTGCAATAGTTTCCATGTCATAAACCACGCATGTTCTTAGACCATTGGAGCATTTAGTTAGTGTTTTAAGAATGAAGAAAAAACTGTATCAAACTTTTTACCTCTTCCATATGCATTTTCATAAATAAACTACACCGAATATTAATGCATAGAGGAAAATGATAAGGCAAAAAAAAAGGAGCTTCTACAAGCTGGGTCTTAAAAACCTCTAAGTCCGTCTAAATCTAAAACGTAGCCCTGATAGACAACGCAATGCTTAAACCGAACTGTATTCTAAATCTTCACATAACATAAACCACTCTATCAGTAAGGATAATTTTTTAATGTGTGGCCCTAAACTGTAATTAAAAATGAGGAAGTCCCAGCTCGATGAAAATGTTGAAAATCCCCTGTCGTTCCTCAAAACTAGGGTAAGTGTTGGTGTAATTCGGAATGTATTCATCCATATTTATTATGTATTGTAACCCAATGTTTATTCTAGGATGTATTGTAATGTATTTGAGTCATGTCATACCCCGATGTTTATTCCAGGAAGTTTTTATAATGAGAAAGTCATGTCAATTCATTGTGGGTAACCATCCTATTGGTCAAGGGTTAAAGTCCCCACAGTTGTGGGGCCCTTGGGTTATTAGAATATCCCAGTGAAGTCGACCCTAGGTGAGTCATTGTAATTCAGGGCAACAATTCCCACCATTGTGTTACCATCCTATTGGTCAGAGGAGGAAAATTCCCCACAAGTGGTGGGGCACTAGGGTTATTAGACACTCCTAGAGATGTCGGCTCACTACTACAAGTGATCAATTTTGCCACGGCAAAAACGTGGCAATATCCACGGAAAAGCGTGGATATTGCCACGTCTAAGTGTTTTTTTTCCCATGGCACTCATTTCGTCGCAATAGCGACGACCCGTTAATTGCATGGCAAGAGCGACGGGAATACGTCGCAATTGTGATAGACCTTCCTAGAATGAAAAATCCCAACCCCCAATACCTGCGACGGTACGACGTCACTATATCGACGAAAATACATCGCTAAATCGACGAGTAAGCGTCGCTATATCGACGAATAAGCGTCGCAAAGTTCCATGAGTAAGCGTCTCTATATCGACGCATAAGCATCGCAAAGTTCCACGAGTAAGCGTCGCTATATTGACGAGTAAGCGTTGCAAAGTTCCACGGCAAGCCGTCGATATAGCGACGCTATCTGTAGTTTAAAAAAAATATATATGGTCATAAGTGGTTAGGGTCACAGACAATATTGCCATTTTCATTTAGACATCTTATTTTGCCAGAGAAATACCCACCTCCAACTGAGTTGCTAGACTTGCAGCCACTTCCTGTGTCTGCGTTAAGAAATCCCTCATATGAAGCACTTTATCAACAGTTTAGACACTTCAATCCTATTCAAACTCAGGTATTTACTGTGCTTTATAACTCAGATGATAATGTTTTAGTTGCAGCACCTACTGGTAGCGGTAAGACTATCTGTGCTGAGTTTGCTTTACTATGATTGCATCAAAAAGGCACAGACAGTGTATTTCGATGTGTCTATATTGCTCCTATAGAAGCTCTTGCCAAAGAGCGATATCAGGATTGGGAGCAAAAATTTGGCAAAGGATTGGAACTGAAAGTAGTTGAGCTGACAGGTGAATCTGCAACTGATTTGAAGCTCCTTGAAAAGGGCCAGATAATAATAAGCACACCAGAGAAACGGGATGCTTTGTCTCGGAGATGGAAACAACGCAAAATGGATTGAAAGGGAATGGTTCTATCGACGTTTATAGATGGGAAATAACAGTCAGTAATAATCTATAATCCATCTATATCACTAAGTCTCTATTAAAGACGTGGGATTATTTATTATATTTCAGGGCAAGAGATTACTGTGGGCAGTGCTTGAGGTGAGGGGTAGCAAATCATTTCCCCATTTGTGGCATGGAATATTATTATAATCGTGGGCATCATGACTATTGAAGAGAGAGACCTATCTCTTCATTGGGGGCAGCAGCGTAACCTTCCTTGAGGGCTCATCAAATCTGGGCAGCAATCTTCTTTAACACTACTGTGGTCATTAATTGGAGCAGCGTTATCTCTTACAAAATCATGATCTTTGCCTGAGCAGCGACCTATCTTAACCAGATCGTGACCCTTCTTGAGAAGCCAAGTTATTCAGTAAATGTTGTGTGACCAATCGTACAGGCTGCCAAGAATTGCAGAAGTCGTGCTCTCCTGGGAGCAGCCAGATACAGGAGAGGTGAGGGGCTGACACTATGCTTAGAAGTCCCACCGCAGGTTTATTAATAAGGTTAACCTTATCCTAACCACCAACTTACACCATCCATTAGGTAATTATTGTAGCTCTGTGAAAGAGTATCGAAAGAGCTGACAGCAATTTCAATGACATGCATCTAGAACTGAAAATACAACTCCAAAATGGATATAGTCCTTCCTATAAGTGATTTGATAAAGCTTGCTCCTTGACATGTACTGTGATTGAAAACAAGATTATAGAAATGGAGATGAGTATGTCCAGTCAATAACATCTTGCACAAGACTGCTCTTGAAGGCATCATTAAAGCCTGTGAAAGACATTTACCAATACACAATTCAAGTACATCACACTCACCAGATAAACAACGCAAACAAATACATACAGAAAATGTTAATGCAAAGACAGAACAACATGTATTCATATTAGCAGTGCAACAAGCTGGGTCAATCACCACCAACAAATAGTCCACACCCCAGGTTGTTAAAAAAAATCTATGACTTCTTTCATAGCCAAAGAGCCGCATGCTGATCCACAAGCATGCAAGCAACAATAGAATTAGTAAAAGTAAAATTCAGTAACACTGTCTTCATCTCCATAGCAAATTTGTTTCTTTCAAATCAGTACACTCTTAGCTATTTGAAACAGAAATAGTACCAAATCCTAACTAAAAGGCTGCTTCTCACCTCAGGTACAAAGAGTGCACTTCTTAATCCAATTGCATTTTCAATAGCTGTTTGAATATCTTTATCCGTCAGACCATCACAGGGATCAACATCCTGTCACAGAGTGATAGTGTGTTAAATTGTTACTCTGTTGATTCGTTAAGCAAAGTCTTGCAGTCACAAAGTCAATACAGAATCATAAAAGACAGTTGAACAAAAAAGTCTATGAATTTGAAAAAGTAAATCATGTGTACAAGGTAGATAACATACATCTAATCTCTTGACAAATACTGACTGAAAAATGTAGT